>VDFB02105785.1:263125219-263308782 GCA_007258455.2 Sequoia sempervirens
CACAACAAGGTTATAAAATAAAATTCCATTATACCACGAGGTTAGAATATAGATATTTAGAAATAAAAACATGAATAATGACATACAAAAACACACATAATAAAAAAAATAACAAGAATTGAGTCAACAAAGTGAAAGAGACCTAGATGTAAGAGATTGTCTCATTACTATGTGTTGTTCCAAAAATATCAAGCAATAATAAATAAAATAATTCTTAAATAGAAAGAACAATGCAAGGATTGATTTCTCCAAGAGAGGAATGCATCCAAAAGATAGGGAAGCAACCAATATCAAAGAGAAATAGAGGGATAAAGAGCATATACCGAGGATGAAGAAGATGCAAGTCTTCAATTTGGTATATACAATTTGTAAATCTAAGTCAAGAAATGAAGAGGACATAGGTCTTATATCTTGCAAAGATGACTATAAATTCACCACAAACATGTTCTCTACAGACAAAAATCTTGGGTGAAAAAGTGAAAAATATGGTAAATTTCATAGACATGTCATGACATAATCTGATTATATAAAAAGACATCATTGATAGGTATGGTTAGCAAGGCTAGAGACCATACAACAAGTGGATAAAAACAATACTAATAAGTATGGATAGAAAGCTAGATGACAAGAACATAAAGATGATGTTGATAAGTATGGCTAGCTAGATCATAGGACAAGTGCATAGGCCTATGGTTGTTGCAAACTATGTTATAAGATAATCACAAAAACTTGGTGTTGCACCTCCATAATGACTATGACGATGTAAAGATTTCTTACCCTAGGTTAGGTAAAGGAAAAATGGATAAAACTAGTGATAAATTAATGAGTTATATAACTTAGCACTTAAGAGCTAAGTTCCTTGATAAACTAAAGTCATGGAACACCTCACACAAGAAATATTAGATGCTTGATTGAAGGTCCTACAAATATTAGTACTCACAAAATAAATGATCACAAAACATGATCAAACTCACATATAAATTTGATGCCTTGTTGACGTGATGCTTGATTGAAATAATGTTACAATAATTATACTTATCCCAATTTTTGATTACTTTCAGGATTCTCCAATTGCTTATAATTTCTTTAGGTCTTCAAATGGTGCATAAAAATTGTATTTATATGCAATTATTCATTTCCCATAAAATTAATTATAAAGAGCGAACAAATAAATTTAAATTTATAAATATAAAAATGTCGATAATGAAAAATTTCAATTTAGGCCAAAGTAGGTTGGTCAACGGCACGGGCTCCCTAGACAACACCTATATTGGGGCTTTTGATATCATTAAATGAATATTTATTATTAATTTCCTAATCTATCATGATTTTTTGGAAACAACATTAAAATGTCAAAATAATGTGTACAATTAGGTCCAGGCACATAAAGGGGAGCCAAACCTAGTGCAAAATTTTCAAGGGTAGATAATTTATGATGCTACATGTATACACATGGAAAAATGCATTATATTAATCAGACCTTAATGTAAACACACATTCTCTAGTACATATACACATACCTATTGCCCCTTTGGCATTAGTTTTAACATTGATGTCAGCTTGAGTGTTCAACTTGGCAAATGTTTAGGTGATACATATTGTTTTGGCCTTGGTGACTAACACCTATGTTGATTTTGGTATTAAGGTAACATTTATATAGGGACTTTGAGACACATTGTTAGATGGGTCTTACTTAGAAATTTGTTGCATTTGAAGACTATGAGCCTTGGTCTTTACTTAGCACATTTGTATTATTATATTGATACAAGGCATGGTGGTGTTTATTATATTCATGTGGTTGTTGGTCATGATTTTTAATCATTGTCATATATCTTTGGGAATTATGAGGTTTTAAGTGGTCGTGCAAATAATATCTAAGACCAACACAATGATAATTGTTTTTGACTTGCAAAGGGAAACAATTGATGAGTGGTAACACTGACATAATAAATTGAACTGCATATCTAAAAGGAAATGATGAAATGCTAACATAATGATGTGGTTGATTTTTGTTTTGGAAAACCAAAGGTATAATGAGGGATTCCAACAATATAGTTTTCATTTTCTCTAAATGATGGTCTTGTTGAAGGTATTTTGTTGAAGGTTGTACTAGTATTTGGAAGAGCTTGGAAGAGTTGTGGTATGGTGGCAAGAAAAGAGCAAGAAATCAGTTTTAGGTAGTTTTGTTGATGACATTCGAGGTGATTTTGTCTTCCTTTCAAGTATGAGTTGCATTCAAAAGAGGTGATAGTTTTTTCTTGTGCAAACTCTAGTCGGTTATGTGGCTAAAAGTTATTTTCCATTTCTTTTCAAAGTTGATGGTTATGTGAGGTCAAGCTCCTTAAGTTGGTAGTCATTTTACAACTGCATAGTTATTTTCACCTATTGCTAGGGCACACAATGAAAGGGTTGTTTTGAATTTTGATACTTTTTATCCCACACAACTTCGTGTCATATATTTGAAGCTATTCATAACGTGAACATTAAGGGTTTTGTGTAACATTGATGTGGGTTTCTTGTTTAGACTCTACACTCTATTTTGTTCACAATGTTGACCATGGATTAAATGTTTATTGGTTACATATGATGTTGTTATTCAAAGAATGATATTAACAGTAGTCTAGCATATTAGAAATAGATATACCACAATGATTCAAGGGGAAATTTTTTAAGACAGTTAACAGGGTACATGTGGCATTATTTTGAAGGACAATTTATAGCAGTTAATATTCTTGAAATGTTTATATAAATAATGATTTATCACTGTTAAATTAGTTTGGTGCTTTCACAGAGATATCATGTTGATTTTATGTGTAACGCCCCACCGTGCAAACCCCAAATGACAAAAAACATGACATACTTTATTTATTTTTTGTTTAAAAATGAAACATTACATATGATGAACATGTACATACATTACAAGAACACCAATTATGCATTTAGAAAGTCTTTCACATCCTCTAGGGTACACGAAATGGTCATTACGATTCATAAAATCTTAACAAATGAAAGCGATATACAACCAAGATTACATATTGATATCACATATACATTCATGAGCAAGAGAGATGAAGAAATAAACATCATTGATTTTATTTTGAATCATAATTGAATATTAAAATTATGGAGCGTATTTCCATAGATACAATGCATCAAGGATACAATGGTACATTACATAAAGATTCCCTTATATCATTGGGAAGAATTCATTAAGTATAAGGATAATCACATAAATGAGGTTTAAGGTACAAAACGAAGAACAATCTTCATCCAAGTGAAGCTCTAGAACTCTGCATCTACATTTGCATTATGAACACATCTTGGGAACCCAATGGGTGCATAGCATGTTCCACCCAACCATGTGGACCCGAAGGTCCACCCCCCATGCTAGGAGATGACAAGAAAGGATCCACATCTGAACAAGGTCAAGCAGACAAGGCCAACATCAAATAAGTATAAAAATCTTCTAGAGGCTATCAATCAAAGAAAGATAAACAAGTACTATGGGAGAGTGTCATCGCATGGCCTTACATGGATTATCCAAGAAACCCATCACAAGGTACCACCTCCATCTATGGTTATCCAAGCTGCCTATCTCAAGGAATCACCCCATAGGGTGACTCATGCGAGACCAGTTACCTCTTGTGGGGACAAGGAAATGGTCTTACCAACTAGGTCTTCTCATCCCATCCTTAGCCTATGAAAGCACTAACAATATGGGTGAGGCACATAATTAATCTTTTTTAATGTTTGACTACCCAAAGCCACTAGTTCATTAATTATATTATCACTTGATTAGGAAACTCTTCCATGGGTTACCCTAACAACCCCTTTGTGCCCCACCCCCCATGAAGAGCCACCCTCCCCAACAATTATGAAATAAGACTCATAGCCACAAGGGGTGTACTAAACATAAACACCACAAAATGGAGGAACGTGTGAAGCATGAACCATCTTTCTCATAGTCATAACCAAAAGGAAAAAAAAATCATGGAACAAGGTACACCCACGAGCTCAAACAAAATTATGACCAATGCAACACAAAGGTCTAATTAGGAGAAAATTCAATACACAATAGTTTCCCCATTGCCTTTGGAAGCCTAACAACCTACCACCCATAACTTGTCAAAAGGAAGTGACTTAAGCATTTATGGGTTCCCAATTTATCCAAAACTTGTCTATATATAAAGATTACCCTAATAGCAAAATAAATAAAAGGGAAAATATGATCAATCATAGAACCACTAACATGCATACGAAATCAATTCCAATGAGCACTCAAAATATTAAAAAAATAACTATCTAAACATGTTCAAAGGTGATTATAAATACCCATTCATTTGAACATCAACATAATCCAATCTTATTGAAGATAATGTAATAAATAATTAAATAATCCACTATAATTAACACATTTCCTTTATGATATCTTTTAAATGTATAAGCACTTATGAAAAACCTAGAATATGTAACCCATTGGATTTTTTTCTCTTAATCTAGAACCCCTAACTTAGTTACCTCAAACTAATTAAAATAAAAAGGTAACCTATACCTTTGTTACTTCCAAAAGAAGAAATTTAATTAAAAAGTAATATACATACATTTAATTACTTTTAAACCTAATAATTTTAATTAAAAATCTAACATCTACATTCGTTGACTTCACCCTAAATAAATATAATTTAAATCTAACATGGACAATTATATCCAAAACACAATCTAATAGGAGTAAATAAGTTTAATCTTACTTAAATTTAAATGCACTTTGAACATAAATCTAATTTTTAGAAGCACTGGAGAAAATAAATATAACTTAAATCTATTTTAAATTTGTAAAATAAATAAATAAATCTATTTTAAATACATTTTAAAAGGAAATAAATCTAATTTAAATCTAACATGGACAATTATAGGCAAAACACAATATAAACAGAGTAAATAAATTTATCCTTAAATAGCTTGTAATTAAATCAAATTTAAATGCACTTGAAAATAAATCTATATTTTTTTTAGATGCACTAAATCTGTTAAAAAAAAAAAAAAGAAATCTATTTTATATGCATTCTAAAAGGAAATAAATCTAATTTAAATCTAACATTTATTCTTAATACAAAATATAAATATTCATGTATACAAAATTACTGTATATAAAGAGAGAGTAATAATATAATATTATTTCCTTTCACATTTGGCTAAAATCTCTCTAACAGTAACCTAAATGTAAGATAAATTGATTTACTTAATTCACTCACTCAAATTTATTATTTATTTATTTATTTTTATTTTTATTTTTATTTTTATTTTTATTTTTTTCCCTACCAATTTAATTACTCTGTTAATTTTTTTAATTATATAATTCCTGATCTTCTAACTTAATTTTCACTAGATTCTTATACCACAAATGAAATTGATATAGGCATATACCCACCAAGTACATCTATGATTTAAGAATACATACTATGAATACATAAATGAATGTATCTTCCAGTTATATGAAATATAAGATATTATTAATACAGTTTCCAATTACCAACATATAATGTGAAATATAAGATATTATTAATACAGTTTTCAATTACCAACATATAATGTTTGCATCAGACAAAACCCAAATGCACATATTTGAATATATAACTATATAAATCTAGACAAATGAATATATTAGATAAAATTTATCTTTGTTGTTAAAACAAAGAACAAACACAACTAATAAATAAAAGAACATCAACACATTTATATATATATAAAGAGGCGAGTTAGGTGAATTAAGAATGAAGATATAAAAGATAGAAAAAGGCGTGTAGTTCACACTAATCGATTTATTTTTAACTATATCATCCAAGGAAGTTAAAAGAGGTAGAAATTTCTAGATGAATTTATTTTAACTATATCATCCAAGATTGTTAAAAGAAGGTAGAAATTTCTGGGTGAATTTATTTTTAACTATATCATCCAAGAGAGTTAAAAGAAGGTAGAAATTTCTGGGTGAATTTATTTTTAACTATATCATCCAAGAGAGCTAAAAGAAGGTAGAAATTTATGGATGTTTAGAATACATAAGTTCAGATGCACAATGGTTTAGGGTGATTAATAAGTACCTTTGGATTAACTACCCATGGTCCCCTATGATATTTAGTGATCCGGTACTAAACTGGTAACTTAAAGTTTCCACATTAATTACATATAAAACTTCTATTTGATTCTCAATAATTAGGGATCTTATTTATTAGTTCCTGCCGGTAGGTAGGTATACTTATGCATTCGCCGGAATGTATTTAACCGGCAGCATGAACCAATCACATTTCCATTTAACATATTGCTTTTTTGTATAGTTTGAATTTGGAGAGCTATTTTATATATTGGAAAATTAGCATTTATCTATTTTTATATTCGTCCGAGTAGCTTTATAAATCATTTTCGTTTTAAAAATTTGGGAAAATGCGACGCATAAATTGATTAAATAAATTTAAGCAAAGGCATAGTTTAAAAGGTGGCGGCTAGAGGTACGTAATCCATGAATGCAGATTAAATGCATTAAAATATCAGGAAACAGCGAGCGCATAAATTGATTAATTAAAATTAAGCAAAGGCATAGATTATCAAACTGGCGGGTAGACGTACGTGATGCATGAAAAAAATTAAATGCATTGAATGGCATTTGGCTCGAGGTGAAGGCGGTGGAGTCGCTTGGAGGCCACGCGTGGCCAGGGTACTTTGGTCATTTAATATAGAGTTGAGTTACTTGGTATGCATTTCCATTACTTTGCGTGTGTTGTTTTTGTCTTCTGTAAGCGGTGTTCTGAGGGAGAGTTTTAGCGACCGAGCAGGATATGTTATAGTTGCAGAATCCAGACCCAGAAACGAGTTATTTGAAGTGATAATTTGGTAATTTTCAGAGTTTCGATACATTAAAACGGTGGACAGTGAGAGACAAATTGCTTGAGGTCAGAAGAGGTAAGTTTTCATTTTTTAGTCTATTTGATACAAGAAGTGCAAGTAGGGTTTCATAGTGCTTGAAGGCATTCGTATACTTTGATTATAAATTCGTATTTTAAACTACTGTTAGTATTGTTCATTCGAATTTCTTGTTGAAATGCGAAGGTTTCATGTGTGTTTGATAGGAATTATGTAAAAAATCCTCTTGTTCATTTTACTTCATGCATGTGAGTCGATAGTGAGTTGCTTTGAGCTTTTCGTATATTAAACTATTTTTAGTGTTATCTATTTGAATTTTTTTGTTGAAATGCGAAGGTTTCATGTGCGTTTGATAGGTATTATGTAGAAATCCTCTTGGTCATTTTGCTTCATGCATGTGAGCCCTGTAGAGTTTGTATCTCTTTTATTGCTGCAAGGTGGTCCCATAAAGAGGGCTTTGGAACCAAAATTATGTCAACGTGTGCGATAATGAGAGCTTTTGAACAATGAGTCATAGTGTGTTGCTTTGAGCTTTGCCGTTGCCATGAAAGCATAAAGGATAGAGGGATTCTGTTAAAAGTCATGGTTGTTGTCCTCGTGGGCATAAATGCAAACAATGGGAGCATAAAGAATACAGTAGAAACCTTTTACCTGTTGGCAAGCATAGATTTCTGTCGGATGTCGTTGTTACTGTTTTTGTATGTTGGGGTTATAAAAAACTATGTCAAAAATGTTGAGGAGTCCAAATTACAATGTTCCCATAGAGCAGTTAAGTAATATTGCTTTTCGCTTTTTATTCTGTTGGATACAAGAAATGCAAGTAGGGTTTCATAGTGCTTTAAGGCAATTGTATATTTTGACTATAAATTCGTATTTTAAACTACTTTTAGTATTGTTTATTCGAATTTCTTGTTGAAATGCGAAGGTTTCATCTTCGTTTGATAGGTATTATGTAGAAATCCTCATGTTCATTTTCCTTCATGCATGTAGTCCTGTAGAGTTTGTGTCTTTTTGATTGCTGCAAAGTGGTCCCATAAAGAGGGCTTTGGAACCAAAATTATGTCAACGTGTGCGATAATGAGAGCTTTTCAACAATGAGTCAAGAGTGTGTTGCTTTGAGCTTTTCCATTGTCATGAAAGCATAAAGGATAGAGGGATTCTATTTAAGGTTGTGGTTGTTGTCCTTGTAGTCATGAATGCAAACAATGGGAGCATAGAGAATGCAGTAGAAACCTTTTCCCTGCTGGCAAGCATAAAAAAATTGTCAGATGTCGTTTTTACTGTTTGTGTATCTTGGGGTTGTAAAAAACTATGCCAAAAATGTTGTAGAATCCAAATTACAATGTTCCCATAGAGCAGTTAAGTAATATTGCTTGATAGAACAGTTTTAGGATTCATGGAAAAGAGCAGTCAAATTCATTGCTAGAAGATTTGTGGTCCAATAACCTGTCACAATTAGCTTGTGCAGTTAATCTTGTTTGCATTTATACTTGTGTCTCTTGGACCTGAAAAAATGCTTGATAGTGTTTAAAATGGTTTTTCCTATTAGTATCCATCGCAGTAGGAGTACTATAAATTGCTATTCTTTTAGAAAAAACAAATACATGGTTTTTGTTTTCTAATGAAAGCTTTTTACATGGTGCAATGCTTTTTGTTGGAAGAAAAGAGGTCGTGTAGAGGTCTGGCTGTGGAAAATTCTTCAAGCGACTAGTTCAAGGTGAGTTTCTAGAATGAACCTTCTCTTTTGTTTACAATTGTATATAGTAAATAGAGAAAAAGGTTAATTCAAGATTCTCACTATATTGATTGTACTTGTAATCATATCGTTGCTTTTTGTTACAAGGACAGTCTTTGCAAATGGGTACTGTGAGTGGCATATGTTATATGGTTCATAAAAATTAAGAATTTGAGGTTCAAAAGTTGATCTTTGTTTCAAAAAATTTAACTTTTCAAATTTTAAGAGTTTGATTTTGAATCCATATGCAAGCTTTGATTAAAACTACTGGCTAAAGGTGCATAATTCATTAATTCAAAATCAATGCATTTGATGGCATCTGACTAGAGGCGAGACTGTTTGGATTGCTAATTAGTCTTTGAATATATAACAATAAAAAGAGATAAAAAAGGTATGATTATCCTTGGCCACATTTCACATTTTGGCCTTCCATTGTGCATCTTAAATAAAAATTGGGTTTTGCATTGTTGCAATGCGTTTGGATACTTTGATTCTAAAATCATAGTTTAGATCATTCTAAGTGTTATCGATTCAAACCTTTCCTTGAAATACCAAGAATTCGTCTGAATCTTGGAGGCAACACACACTTGTCTATAATTATCCTTGGCCACATTTCATATTTTTATCTTTTAATCAAAGTCAATTAACAAAGTAGCAGTTAGACCTAAAGAAGGTTGAAGGACTATGCTGATAGAAAACCATATTTTCGACAATGGCTAGACAACCTATTGAAATTGCTGCACAAACTTTAAAGCAAATGCATTTTCCCTTTAATTTACTTTCATTGTACATCTTAAATGGAACTTGGGTTTCGCATTGTTACAATGCATTTGGATACTTTGATTGTAAAGTCATAGTTTAGATCATTTTAAGTGTTATTGATTCAAATGTTTGCTTGAAATACAAAGGATTCATCTGAGTCTTGTAGGCAATGTACAGCTGTCCTGATATAGAGAGCTTTGGAACTAATGAGCTGCTATTAAGGATAGAGGAATACTATCAAATATTGTGGTTATTGTCCTCATAGGCACAGATGCAAAATATGGAAACATATAGAAAGCAACTTAACTCTTCAATAATCCCATGAAACATAGTCTTTCTATGCATCCATGCATACAGGTTATTGATTCAAATGTTTGCTTTAAATACAAAGGATTCATCTGAGTCTTGTAGGCAATGTATAACTGTCCTATAGAGAGAGCTTTGGAACTAATGAGCTGCTATTAAGGATAGAGGAATACTATTAAATATTGTGGTTATTGTCCTCATAGGCACAGATGCAAAATATGGAAACATATAGAAAGAAACTTAACTCTTCAATAATCCCATGAAACATAGTCTTTCTATGCATCCATGCATACAGGTTTGCATGTATATATGTGTGCATGTAATTATGTATATATGAATGCATGTATCTATGTTACCATGTATGTATGTGTGTATATAACAGATTACTGTTGCATTTGCTTAAAATGCTTTTTGTGGATGGTGCCAGCTAGCCATCTAGTCATATTGTGATTAAATAGATAAGAATAAGTGCTAAATAATTGAAGTAAAATGACCCCATTCAGTTAGCAGATCATTTTTTCTCAGCCCTTTACATGTTAACTAAGAGTTTTGAAGCTTTTGTTGTTCATTGGCAGTCTTTGAAGCTTAAATGTCATAGTATATGTAGCATTTTACCAAATAGCTCTATCATTCATGATCATTTAGGCAAGTTCATATTTCCTTATTCATCCTTGTATTTTCCCATATCTAAATAATTAGGCAATTGCTAGTTAGGCTTTAAGCACCTAGAAATTCAAAGAAAGAAATAGTTGCAATTAGCTTTGTGTGCATTTAAACTATTGATCAAAGGAAACTAACAAACTAGCCCTAGAAAACCATGTCTATGTTAATGTGTTGAATACCATGTATTTGTGCATGGGTGTATATGAATACTATGAGTTGTGGTTTCTACCATTCTATAACGCTTAGAATTACTTGTACAACCAAGCAATATGCAAGTAGAATTCATAGTTCATAGCATCCAGATACATTCAAGGACAGATACAAATCAACGTTGTTAGCATCTTGATAAGGAAGATGCTGAGATACATCCAATTAATGTATGTCACAACATCTTAAAAACAATAATTCCTATCAAACGCACATGAAACCTTCGCATTTCAACAAGAAATTCAAATAAACAATACTAAAAGTAGTTTAAAATACGAATTTATAATCAAAGTATACAATTGCCTTGTAGCACTATGAAACCCTACTTGGATTCCTTGTATCGTACAGAATAAAAAGCGAAAAGCAATATTACTTAACTGCTCTATGGCAACATTGTAATTTGGTTTCTACAACATTTCTTGACATAGTTTTTTACAGCCCCAAGATACAAAAACAGTAACGACTACATCTAACAGAATTTTTATGCTTGCTGGGAGGAAAAAGGTTTCTACTGTATTCTTTATGCTCTCATTGTTTGCATTTATGCTTATGAGGGCAACAACCACGACTTTTAACAGAATCCCTTTATCCTTTATGCTTTTATGACAATGGAAAAGCTCAAAGAAACACACTGTTAACTGATTGTTGAAAAGCTCTCATTATCATGCATGTTGACATAATTTTGGTTCCAAAGTCCTCCCTATGGGACCACTTTGCAACAATTAGGAAAATACAAATTCTATAGGGCTCACATGCATGAAGTTAAATGAACAAGAGGATTTCTGCATAATACCTATGAAACACAGATGAAACCTTGGCATTTCAACAAGAAATTTGAATAGATAATACTAAAAGTAGTTTCATATACAGATTTATGCCTACGAGGACAGCAACCATGACTTTTAATAGAACCCCTCTCTCCTTTATGCTTTAATGACAATGGAATAGCTAGAAGCAACACACTATCGACTTACATGCATGAAGTAAAAAAGTAGTTTAAAATATGGGTTTATGCCTATGAGGACAACAACCACAACTTTTAACAGAACCCCTCTACCCTTTATGCTTTGATGCCAATGGAAAAGCTCAAACACAGATGAAACCTTTGCATTTCAACAAGAAGCTCGAATGAATAATACTAAAAGTAGCTTAAAATATGAACTTATAATGACAATATAACAATGTCTTAAAGCATTATGAAACCTTTCTTCCATTGTTGTTTGCATGTACCTAGTTTAAACATTTAATTATTGGTTCTTGATAATGGAATGAAATGAACTTGGACAAGTGGAAATAGCATTACCCCATGGAATTGGAACATCAGTGTTTGCATGCCTTTACCATGATAGCAGATTTGCATGCATGAGACTTATGTGAATCTCAAATGTCATAGTGTATGGGTACATGTGTCAAGTAGCTTGTTCCCAGGTCTTGACTCTGCAGAAACAACATGTCCTGTGACTACACAAACCTGCAAAATAACAAAAAATGAAACGCTCAAAGTAATCACAATTCATCTCTAGTCACTAAAATCTATATTGCATGAAAAACAAGCAAGAACCTTTGAGTAGATGAAGGTCATGAACATTGAACCAATAGTAGGACAGTCACCACAACATTTAAGTAAACCTATGGTGTAGACTCCCTTTTCCATTATCAATTTTATTCCCAATTTCATCCATGAAGAACTTTGTCAACCTCTAGAACCTGCTATTAGCCATTGCTTTGATCCATGATCTCCATTTCTTTCATCAATGAACTGCATATCTTTGATCCATGAAGAACTTCTTTAGCCTGTGCATCGATGTATTCTATATCTTTGAGGATATTCTTCATGGATGACATTGGGAATACAATTGATAATGGAAAAGAGAGTGTTGAGCATAGGTTTCCTTCAATATTGTGGTGACTGTGATACTATTAGTTCAACGTTCATGACCTTTATCTACTAAAAAGTTCTTGCTCATTCATACCTTGGTAATTAAACTTGTGATATTGCATTGCATATGTCTCATGTTCTTCACCTTGAAATGTCCATACTAATAAAATAGTAGTCAAGAAGTAAGCAAAAATAGATAATGGAAACTCAGATTCAATGTTTTAGTTTCCATTTCTCATTTAACAAGTCTTTCAACATCCTAATCAGATTTACTCTTTACATTTTATTCCTTTACTTTTCTGATCTCATTTGAATGGCAGGGGGGACCATACGTGAAGCCACTAAATAACCCTTCCATGATTTGATGGAGCTGGTGTGAGGTGATTTCATGAAAACTCAAGTGTCATAGTATATTTGGCGTGGCAGCTAATAAGTCCATCTTACATTGTGTTGATGACAATTTAATTTGTCTCATCTGTCTCCGAACCATTAGCCAAAGTCAATTAACAAACAAGTCAATCTTGCTCTTGATTCAACAATGAGACCATCTAACAATCACTTGTTTTCTATCACTATGATTAATGATAGAATTGGCTTAATTTTGATACTGAATGTGGTGTATTAGCTAGTTGGCTTAACATGATAGATTTTGAACAAGTTAATTTAGTGAGCAATCAATCTAGTTTGCTGATGAATTAATTGTGCTCCACGGTTGATCATGGCCAATTATTGGAAAAGCTATAAATGCCATGGATGAAATTATATGCATAAAATTCTAGTTTATGGTTTGCTTGAAATGCAATGAAAAAACTACTATGAAGGCATAAGACAGGGTTGTGTAACATATTGCCATTCCTTTATCTAATTTCTTTGGACACAAATGCTTTACACATTTGAGTGCAATAGTAATGTGCCTATGAAAATGGGAAAATAGAGACCATAATTCAGTGCTTTTTAGCGTGCGTATATATGTATCCTGATACATATAAGCTCAACCTGGAATTTATGAAAATAGTTGCTATGTACAGTGAAAGAGCTTATTAGTGTTACTATATGCGATTGCCACACAACAAAGTAAATTGGTGCACGACTATAGTGGCACATCCAAAAAAAACATGGATGCATGTATACGCAGTTGCATACAGGGATACATAGAAACTTAGATTAAAAGTTAATTATGGTTAATTATAAAACATTTTTGTACACCAAATCAATTAAACCAATCATGGCCATTCATATGCAAAAAAAAAAAGGAACTTCTTCAAAAGGCTTTATAGACAATGAAGCAAATGCAACTGTAGACCGAAATTGCAAAATCTTTGGCAAAATCTTCCTTTCTGTACCTTATGCTACAAATATTCAATAGCCTATAGCTGTTCATATTAATTGTATCTCTTCGTGTATGTTAAAGCCATTTGCTTATTCTATTGCTTTCAGTTTTATTTCATGGAAGCTGAAATGTCATAGTATATGTGGCGCAAGAGCCAATAAGTCCATCTTACATTTTTGCTCATGACAATTTAATTTGTCTCATTTGTCCCTGAACCATTAATCAAAGTCAATTAACGAACAAGTCAATTTTACAGTTAGCTTGTGCAAATTAAGCCAATTCTATCTTTTACTCATTAATGAAATTAACTAATCAGTTTAACAAGATAGCTTTTAGATAAGTTAGGTCAATAATGAATAAAGCTGTTTGACTAATGAGTCAATTGAGTTCAATAGTTAGTTCAAGTATTAAGTGTAACTAGAATCCTTTCTTGACTTACATCCATTGATTTAAATCTGTTTCGAAACCATAATTGCAGTGGTTCTTTAAGCTCGATGCAAAACACCAATATAGTTAAAATGCATTGCAAAAGCCTATAGAGAACCATATTTGCACTATTAGTGTCCATTACATCATCATTGTCATCCATTGCAATTATAATTTTGGCAGTTCTTTGCACAAATGTGTTTTCATGCGTTGTGAAACCCAACTTGCTTTTTTGGGATATAATGAAGCAACATAGAAAAAATAGCCATTTGTTGCCTTGAGTAACTTGTTTCTTGGTGTTCATTCAACGAGCACAAGAGCTTCTGCTCTGTCACTGTAAATGTCCCCTTTCTATTGATAAAAGCTATCAATTTTCTAGCCTATGCCTTTTCTTAATTTTATTTGTATATGTCATTTTCTTCCAGATTCCCATTTAAAAAGGAAACTCCATATTCTACTACCAAACAAAATGCATTAACGTCAAAGAAGTTTGAAATTGAAGATAACAACCCTAATAGCACTCACTTGGATAAACTGTTTTTCTATAGTGACAATTTTATTGGGTCCTAGTGTCAAGGCAAGAATACTTATGCATTTGGTTGAAATGCTTTTGTTAGTTCCTGCTAGTAGGCAGAAATACTTATGCATTCGCCTGGAATGCATTTAACTGGCAGCATGAACCAATCACATTTCGCCATTTAACATATTGATTTTTTTTGTATAGTTTGAATTTGGAGAGCTATTTTATATATTGGAAAATTAGCATTTATCTATTTTTCTATTCGTCTGAGTAGCTTTATAAATCATTTTCGTTTTAAACATTTGGGAAAATGCGAATGCAAAAATTGATTAAATAAATTTAAGCAAAGGCATAGTTTAAAAGGTGGTGGCTAGAGGTACGTAATCCATGAATGTAGATTAAATGCATTAAAATATCAGGAAACAGTGAGCGCATAAATTGATTAATAAAAATTAAGCAAAGGCATAGTTTGTCAAACTGGCGGGTAGACGTACGTGATGCATGAAAAAAAAATTAAATGCATTGAATGGCATTTGGCTCGAGGTAAAGGCAGTCGAGCCGCTTGGAGGCCACGCATGACCAGGGTACTTTGGTCATTTAATATAGAGTTGAGTTACTTGGTATGCATTTCCATTACTTTGCGTGTGTTGTTTTTTTGTGTTTTGTAAGCTCTTGTTTTGAGGAAGAGTTTGTAGCCACTAAGCAAGAGATGTTACGGTTGCAAGTCCGACACCTAGAAATGAGTTACTTGACATGATAATTTGTTACTCTCCACAGTTCCTTTCTATTCAAGTGCATCGTGGGGCTGTGTTTCATAGTACTTTAGTTCACTATCACAATCACTTTCTGCTTAATGTGTCAGTGCATGTATGTATGTGTGCATGTTTCTATGTGCATGTGCATTTACCTATGTGCATATCTATGTAGACCTTTGTAGATGCATATATGCATGCATGCATCTGACTCTAGATATATCTATGCATATATGTGTTTATGCATATATGTATGTATGTATAGGTGCATTAATGTGTATACACATGTGATCATATGGATGCATATATGCTTGTGTCCATAGATGCATTAATCTGTCTTTACATGGATGTATCTGTACATATATATACATATGTATACATATATGTGTGTGTCGATATGTCTTTTCTACAAAACCGTTTACAGTGACAGGGCAAAGGTTGTCATGATTCCAACAAAGGACACTTGCAAACAAGCTACTCTAGGAAATAAATAGTTTCTTTCATCGGTTTTCTTTTATTTTAATGTCCATAGGTACATTGGGGTTCATAGTGCTCAGCCTATGTTATACTTCAGAAACTAGTCCCTTGGGCAAGCAATTGTCTTTTGTCCAATGTAGAATGTGACATCTTAACAATAACTTGGTGCTTATGAGCTCTCTAAAGACTGCATATCTTCAATTACTGCAAAACTGTTCCATAGTGCAAGTTTTAGAGCCACTGTTCTGTTAGCATGTCCCATAATAGGACCTTACAAACAATCTGAGTGCAATGTGTTAAAAGCACTTTACAAACTGTCAGGCTAATGCAATTTACAGATATAAGCTTAAACTCCACACTTGCTTTCATTTATTTTATTTTTTCCTTTTTGTCATTTCATATCACAATTAATTACATAAGCGTTGAATAGTATTTATATACATAATAGATTAAAACAAAGAAATAATTATAACTATCCTTGTGCACATTTGATGATAAACAAAGTCAATTAAAGATCTAATTCCACTTACTCACTAATAGTATTGGCATGTGTTCTTGAAAGTCTTCAAAAGGATTACTCAACACCAATAAACATTACGATTTGTAACATTCTATCAAATCATCTTCATTGAATAAGATGTTTGTGGCATACATTAGTGTGGATGTATCTCATCATCTTTCTTATGTGGGGATGCCAACAACAACGAGTTTGTATTTCTCCTTGGGTGTATCTAAATGCCATGGTTATGAATTCTACTTGCATGTGGCTTCATTGCACAAGTAATAGTAAAATACTACATAATGGTACAAATAAACATGCACATGAGTAAAATTATTGTTTAGTTAGAAAATCCAATATTTATGAATGTTCTATATTATAGGGTACACAAATAGCAACAAGTATTTCAAAATTAATAAAAAATGCAATTTGTATTTTAAGAAACAAAAGTTCTCATTTGGATTGTTTCTCGTTCGAATGAATCCACATAAGAATTTTGTTTTCTTTTTATGAATAACATAGTATATGTCACTCACTGTACTCATTTGCCTAATTTGTCCTTGTGACAGGGTTCAATGCTTTCAACTGTATTTAAACAATCACGCACAAACTACACTAGGAAAAATTGCTTGTCCCTATCACACTTTGTACATTTGTACAAGTATACTTGATCATTCGATAGTAGATTACAAGGTCGGTTTTCCAATTTGTCTTTTTGCTTTTCTAGAAATGCAATTGAAATTCTTCAATATAATAACTGCATAAAGTTCTTTTCCATGTATTCATTTTGTCATCTTGTATTCCTCATTTCTTTGAACATAAATGATTTAGAGGACTGTTTCCATATATACAAATAGGAAAATGCATTATCCACAATTGCAATAGTAATTTGTCTTCGAGCAATAGAACAGGTTTTGCTTATGTGTTAGTATGTTATACTTCCTCTATACAATATCCATAGAATAGAATGAACTGCTAGCATATAATTTTTAAACCCTGTTTACAGTTTCAAATAGCGTTTAGAGCCATAGGTCTTTGTTCTATGTCAACTGGTTTTTACCTGTATGCATTTAAGGCAATTTTTTTCATAGGACTTTTTATAGCTGTGGCAAGTTGCTATGCAGTTTGCAAGTTAACATATGTTTAATCTTCCTGTTTTACAAATAAAAGCCTACAAAGTTAATTTCAAAAGCTGACATGGCAGATGAGTACAATGAATGATGTACTAAGTCCCTCATAGACATGATGCAATATTTTTCCATGGTCTTGCTTACATGCAAAATGACTTTAACCATAGTTTTTTTTTGCTCACATTGCCAATTTCACTATGTGCTTTAAACCTCTAAAGTAAAAGGAAACTAAGGAAAGAAGCTATTTATTTCCTCAAGTAACTCATTTCTGGTTCTGGATACTGTAACTATAACAAATTCTGCTTAATCGCTATAAACTCTCCCAGAACAAAGACTTCTAGGATAGAAAAACAATATGCACAAAGTAATAGTGATGCTTAACAGCTGACTTAAGTCTATAGCTAATGGAAAAAGCAGCCTGGTTATACATGTCCACCAAGCCATTGCAGCAGCTTTCCATTGAGCCACATGCTATTTAATGCATTCACTTTGTATATATGCACTGTGTGGCTGTGCCTCTGAGTTTCAATCTCTTTTAAAAATTATTTAATCAATCTATGCCTTCACTTTTGCTCAATGGACCTATGCCTTTGCATGTCCCTCAAATTCTCTATACACAAATGATTTTAAAAGCTATTCCCACAAATAAGAAAAGCCATAGATCTTCTCTGATCAAACAATGCTTTTGCATTTCCCTGACTTTCTATAAACAGAAAAGATTTGTCAAAATATTCTCTAAGTGCCACTTGATTCATGTTTACCTGAATAGCTTTTAAAATCATTTGTTCTTTGAAAAAAAATCAGTCGCTTAGAAGTACATAGCAACAAAGGAATCCAATAACACAAAACATTTAAATACCATAGACTGAGATTGACAATATGAGCAAAAAAGATTCTTGTCAACCAATTGTTGCATGTAGACAAAGCTACCTAAAAATATTGTTTTGTGTTTGTGGCACTAAAAGTATACATCATGCATTGTACTCATTTATCCACTTTGGCAATGTAACAGTAATAAGTACATACAATCCTGCTGGGGGACAATGGATAACAAGGTCAGGTTGAAGAATTAATACTATTTTCCCCTTGTGCTTCTATTAAATTGTTTGCTGTGTGGTATGTTACGTAAGCTTTTTCTACTACTCAATCTGCATTTTCCAACATATATAGAGATTATTAACTTCCAAGATCCTTGACAACATGATTCATACTATCGAATGCTATTGAGTGAAAGCACATAGGCGACAATGTTAACAATTATAGATTTTGTAATCTAGATACTAGTGTTAAATGCTATTCATACCCAGCATTTGCTATACCCAAACACATTAGGTTACACGAAAAACAAAGAAAATGATAGACGTTGACACCTATGAATTAACAAATCACCCCCAAATATCAAACATTGACTATGTGCTTAAGAGCAAGGGACTTTGCAGATTGAGTACTTTTGCATACAATGTTGGTGATTGTTTGTTTGACTCATTACAACTATTGCTTAACAATCGGTACACATCAATTCAATTACGAAATGGAGCTATAGATTACTTCTTGAATTGCCTTCAAAAAAAGGACAAAGAAGCAATAAAATCATACAACTATGAACTAGACCCTGATACTCTATATACATTGCAAAAAGTACATGATCCACAAACATACTTCCGCAGAATGCGATTGTCTGCACAACCACGAGCAGATTGCACAAAAAGTGGATTGTGGGGTGACCTATTTTACATTCACTAGATATCCAAATGGTTGAATATACAAATCTCCCTTTGGTCAAGCACAATAGCAAGAAGGTACTTACAGTTCAATAGCTTTGATTACACATAATCAGTCTCTATACTATTTCATGACATGAATTCTTTAAGTGGACACTTTGAACCATTGTTAGCAATTGAAACACAAAACATAAGTTCAAAACAGCCCATGAGTTCACATGAAATAAAAAAACTGTGCCCAAAGTATCCTCAAATATCAAACATTGACAATGTCCTTAGAGCTGAAGGCCTTTGTAGATTAAGCACATTTGCATACAATGTTGGTGATTGTTTGTTTGATTCACTTCAAGTGCTACTTAACAACCAGTACACCTCAACTCAATTACGCAATGGAGCTATAGATTATTTCCTGGCTTGCTTTCAAAAAAAGGACAAAGAAGCAATTAAATCATATAACAATGAACTAAATCCTAGTACTCTATATACATTGCACAAAGTACATGATCAAGAAACATACTTCCGCAGGATGCGATTGTCTACAAGCTTATGCATAGACCATGGCGAACGTGGCTGTGGGGTGACTTGTTTTGCATTCACTGGATATCCAATGGTTAAAAATACAAATAAGCCTCTGGTCATTGACAACATTAAGAAAGTACTTAGATTTCAATGATTCTGGATATACAAAATCAGTCTCTATACTGTTCCATGATACAAACCCTTTGGCTGGACATTTTGAGCCACTTCTAAGTATCAAAGCCCAAAATCTAACTCACCTATGCTCAACAAGCTTACTCCAACTTAAAAAGTTGATCAGAAATCGTCCACAATACAAAAATACTTACTTGACCAAGCCACATGCTTTGCCTAAAAACAAGTAAAATTTGATACCATTTGTCATAGCAAACAATTTTAAACATAAATCAACAATAAGACTTAATCACCTGAAGAACTTGATTAGAAAAGAAAAATAAATAAAAAGTGTACCTAGCAGCCCAAAGAAAAAAAAAACATTGACACCAATAGAAATTTATAAAACAGCAATACAAGATACACCAAAACACTCGTGTGCAATTTTCCAAGTGCTCTGTTTTAACAAGGACATCGGGATTTTCAAAGAAAAGCAAAAATAACTATACTGTGGGCTAGTACAATCAGATTCCTTACCATTCACAGATCTCATATGCAATGTATGCTACTTTGCATTGAAACAGTCCACTATTCCAAAGTATGCTATGCCACAGAAAATAAGAACTAACTGACCATTGTGCTATGTACAAAACTTAACTCATCTAGAAGAACGAATTGTCTCACTTAGAATTGCATTTGAACAAATTTGGGAACTAAGGTTCAAAAGGTCTCAAATAGGCTTGACAGGTTCTATTATAAATGTCCCTGTTGACATGAACATTGTACAGAGAGCATTACTACAATCAATTAACAACACACAAACAATTGTTGTTTCATTGAAAAGATGCTTACAATACAAAAATGCATTTCAGAAAGGCATGGTGTGCTCAAATGTCATCATGCAAGCTTTGACTCAATTAACAAGGACACCATTATACAAAATGCATGAAGTCCACATAAACCAAGACTGGCAAGAATTTCTCCAATGCACTAAAGAAAACGAAGCCGATAGTCCACAAAATACAAGTGAAACAGAATCAGACAGTGAAATGGAAAATGAAAACCCATCAGAAACATTGATACATGGATTCACTGAGTCTAGAAGTATCCATAACATGGAGGACAAGATTATTGAAATTGCACTTGCAGAGCACAAGTATCCAATTGGAATATTTAAGGACATTTATGCTAAAGAAATGAATTTCCCAACTTTATTCTTTGGCAAGTCACGTGATAATGACATTGTAAAAAACTTTACGTATCAAAAAATAGTACGCTGGGAGCTCTTACAGTCACAAAGACAATTTGCATATCATACAACAAACATTTTTTTCAAAGCTATAAAGGTTCTAATACAACAAGTACTGTCCACAATGACAATAAGAATCCACAAGGGCCAGTTAAAAGGGCGGAAGCTATTTGCGAAAGATGTTAAACACAAACCAAACCTAGAAAAAATTCTTAAATCAGATATTGGATACATTGATTTCAAAAGAATAAGAATCTCTCCAAACTATTCACAACAACTTAAGAAAAATGTATTTGCTATGATTCGACAACTAGGACCACCAACATTTTTCATCACTTTCTCTAGTGCTGAGCAAAATTGGGATCCACTAATTCAAACATTACAAGAGCTGCACAATCTACACCAATTAGCACAGAACTGTCAAGAATCTAATCACCCAAAACACATTGACAAATTTGAACTAATCAAGAAAGATCCTATCACTTGTGCATGTTACTATAAACATAGAATCAATGCAATTAAAAAATTGATACTTACAGATGACTCTTTCTTTGGAAATGTCATTGATTACTTTTTAGTCACTGAGTTTCAAAATCGAGGAAATGAACATGATCATTTCCTCATATGGATTAAAAATGCACCAATCTACACAAAAAATAACAACACAGACGTCATAGCTTTTGTTGATAAGTATATTACTTGCGACACTCAAAATTTGGAACCTCCTTTGGCAATGCTACACAAACACCATCATACAAAGAAATGCAAGAGATCAAGAAAACAACTTTGTAGGTACAATTTTCCTTTCCCACCAATGCAAAAGTCAACTATACTTTTACCAATAGTCCAAAAGACTGAAGCGATAACTACAAATGCCACTTATATCTTTTCAAAACTCCAAAAAGCAAAATATGATGAAACATTCACTTTTCAAATGTTCTTAAAAGAATTAAACTTAAGTGACAATGAATACATTGAAGCTTTGAGCTCAACATTAAACAAGCCCATGCTTTTCTTACAAAGAAAACCATCACAAATATGGAACAATAGTTTTTCAAGAAAAATTCCAGACCTTTGGAAGGCTAATACAGATGCACAATTTGTCCTAAATGCATATGCTGCTGCTATGTACTGTAGCTCATATATTGCAAAAGTAGACAAGTCAATGACATATGCATTCAAAAGAATACGTACAGACCACAAGCAAGACAATATTGATGCAATACGAATGGTGAGTAAACTTGGAAATGCCATGCTTAACTTGCAGCAAATGTCATCACAGCAAGCTGCACATATTGTTCTGTCATTGCCATTAAATTACAGTTCAAGAAAATGTATATTCATTGATACGCGATCTGACAATGATCGTACATTTATACTCAAATCTGTTAAACAATTGAGCAATGAGCCAGATGAATCACAAAACGTTCTGCAAAATCTATTATAGACTACTATTTAAAACGCCCTGAAACAATGGTGGACATATGTCTTGCAGAATTTGTTTCAAGATACAACAAATACGGTGCTAAAATTGAACCAAAGGCCAAACCCAATGTTATACGTTTATCAATTTCAACAAACACTTTGATTTAGAGAATCATTGTAGAGAGCAATTGGTTCTCTATGTTCCATTTACCATTAATGAAAATACACTAAAACAAAACTTTGATTGTTGGGAACATGCATACATGTACCATGGACAAACCATTCAAACAAACAGTGCAAAGTTCGTCCACAGCCCAAACTCCGCATGGGGTGACATTGAACAAAGCTATAAATGAACTTCAGTCTCTTGAAGATGAAAAGCTCATTGACCTGCCAATGCAAGCAAAGCTTTCCCAGAAAGAACTATATGACATTCAAACAGACCTTCCAAACATAGGCCATTCTAACCCAAATACCACATACTCCAATGGATTTCAAATTACAAAGCACCCACAAATTATAGATAACAATGAATACTACAAGTTAAGACAAATGTTAAATAAAGAACAACAAGCAATTGTTAAGGATGTTCTCATAAAAAAGATGAAAAATCCACAAAATCCATTGCACTTGTTTTTGACTGGAGGAGCTGGAACAGGTAAGACTTTTACAGCAAAAGCCATCTACCAAGCTCTCATTCGCATGTATAGCAATTTTGTTGACAATAATCTAGACAAACCCAAGGGCTTATTAACTGCATATACAGGTAAAGTAGCATATAACATAGGGGGATTCACATTACATTCAGCATTTCACATACCTTTTAATACATCAGAATTCCTACCCCTGAACACTGAAGTGCTTGACACTATGTCAAAGCACTATGATCAATTGCGCATACTCCTTATAGATGAGATATCATTAGTTGACTCAACATTTCTATGGTATATTGATAGAAGACTACGGGACATAATGCAAATGCCTACAGCATACTTTGGGAACCTTGATACCATATTTTGTGGTGACCTTTACTAGGCACAACCTGTCCTTGACTCTGTGGTTTTTGATAATAGGCCTACTCCAATTGAATTAATGCCTTATAGTTTCTGGAAAGACCACATAAAATGCTATTCATTGATGACTACCATGAGACAAAAAGATGAAATATTTATTTCAATTCTTAATAGACTACGAGTAGGCATTTAAACAACTCATGACATAGACTATATCAACAAAATTTGCTTTTGTCCTGTACCATTAGATCCATTGCTTCCACATCTTTTCTATAGAAGAGTAGACGTTCAAGCACATAACAACAAAATGCTATCAATCATTCCTACCCAAATGGTTGTGCTAGATGCGATAGATGAAGTTAACAAGGACCTTAATGCAATATGAGTGTACAGTCACACAATGACACTTCCATCACAAATATGCTTACAACCAAACATTCTTGTTGAGCTTTATGCAGGCAATTACAATGTTCAAGATGGCCTCGTCAACAGATCAGATGGAATTTTTAAAGCATATACATCACAAAACAATATTGATATTGTTTGGATTAAATTTAATGACCCATCAATTGGACATCACCAGCGCACAAAACTAGCACATTGCTATTCTACTATCATTGACAAAGACTGGGTGCCTATACAACGCATTGCTAGGCCAATCCAGAAAATAACAATAAACAAGAAAATTATAACTAGAAAACAATTCCCAGTACAAGTAGCATGTGCGCGAACCATACATCGAACCCAAGGATTAACAATGGAGTCCTTAGCTTTTGATCCCACAGGCATTAGACAGCATGGACTAACGTATACAGCTCTGTCATGAACAAAATCAGTAGAATCATTGTTCCTGTTACAACCTTTATCTATAAAAAACTTCAAAATTAAAGACAAAATACAACTAGAAATGTCTCATCTTCAAACATGTGCACAATGGCAACTTGATAATCTAGACACATGTTCAAAAAACAAATCACATTTGTTCCTATGTACATTGAACACTCGTAGCTTGAAAGCACATGCAAATGACATCGTCAATGACTATGACATAATGAAATATGATATCTTATGTCTCCAAGAAACACATATGCATCCCTTTGAGCTAAATACCTTGCTACAAGATTTTGATAGCTTCTCTATACATAACATACATGGCATAGCAACTTTCACCAGGAAACATTTGTTCTTGTCAAAAACAGTACAACATGAAACTTCAAATATTGAAGCTATCACATTAACAGTAATGCTATCTAACAATGAACTCAATCTTTGTAATATTTATGCAAGACCTGCAACTGCCATAGATGAAATAATTGCAATGTTGCAAATAGTTGTTGGGTCCACAAATTCAGAAAACATGTTGTACATTTTAGGCGATTTTAATGTTGACATGTCTACAGAAAGCAGAGGCAAAAAAATGCTCCACAGTTATATGCAACAGAACAACATACAATTTATGTTGAACCAACAACACAACATAGGCAATTCAGTCATTGACCACATTTGGTCCAACACGGCTACAAATATATGCTCTACCTATATATTAGAAGCATATTGGGCTGATCACAATCCAATTTTCCTAAAATTGCATCTTGCATAATAGACAAATTCAACTTTATAGAACTTATAGCCTTATATCACCTTTATGCATTGCAATGTCTTTTCCAATACTATATCCATTATTTGCAGGAGATCTATGGATGAAACTAAAAGGCAAGCAAAGAAAATACAAACCACACAAGAAGAAACAGTACAACGGTAAAGTGCCCATAGTATTATTCCTTCATACTCATTCGCCCAAATCACAAATATTCAAATAACATTGTTCCAATGCTTTGCAGGACACCAAAAGATGTATCAAAAAGACAAGCCAAATAGGTGCAAATTACACAAGAAGAATCAGCACAGCGGTAAAGTGCTTCGTTCTGCAGTGTGCTGCGAGCTCCCCAAGTTGCTAATGTAAAATTAGCATTTTACTGACATTGTCCTTGTTCCTTGTAGGACAAGAGTCAAGAAACCTAGAATTGTTTCAATCGAACAGCTAAACGCAAGAAGAGCTGGAGACACCTTCCAGGGTGATGTCCTTGTTGTCTACAAAGCAACCTTGGATAAGGCCAACAAAACACAGGAAATGCTACGTGCTGATCTGACAGATCACAAAGCAGAAATGACAATCACGTTAAATGTTAGTGGAGACCTTGTCTATCAAAATGAGCCTAAAATAGTCCCAGGATCAGCTATTTCAATATCATATTTCCAAGTTGCACCTAGGACAGATTATGACAGAGGTGACTGTGATTGCATTTTGATTTTAACAGCCATAAGCAGCACTGAAAACATCCCCCGCCTCTGTCAAGAGTAAAAATTCATCCCAAGTACAACTATCAGCCAATTGCTAACAACTGTAAATGAGTACCCAGCTGGCACCATAGCTGCACTAGTAGTTGGTGCCAGGAAAATGGGCACTCAATTTGCAATTGACATCAAAGATGGCCACACTGACATAGATAGGGCACAGGTATTTTCAGTCTACAGAACTTTCACCTCTTCTTTCAGTTTCAAGCTTTAAATGTTCTGCAATCGTCTCTATAACAATTTCTGGAACAAAATCTAATTGTCTCATTGAATTGCAGTTGCTATTACGGTCAACCTATGAGCAACAATACTTTGCACTCGAAGACCAATTGCATACAAATAAAACACCTGCAATGCTTTTCAAGAATGTTGTAAGAAAAATAGATCAAAGGAACACGTTTCACACATGTAAATCAACATTCATCTGTGCCTTGAATGACAAAAGAAGCTTGGAAAAACTCAACAACCTACTACATTCAACTTTCAAGGTAACAACATTCTTTTAAAAAAAATCTAGTTCATTCAAACTTGTATTTTTGTCTCCTCTAACAATTTTGAACCATATTCTATAGGTTTCTGGTATTCTAAAAGCAACAAATGCGTTTTCCAATCCATTCCATGCATGTTTCCCAAAATGCAAATTCAAATTTACTGCTTATGGCACACTCCAAGAAAAAACTGCTCACTGCAAACAGTGCAACCAGCAAGTCAATTATACATTCTTTTTACAACTTAAAACCACCATAACAACTTATGACAATCAAACAATTCAGTCTTCAATTGACCAGGCCACCATGCACCGTCTATTTCCCACACTGCAAAGGCTAAGCTATGAAGACTACATTAAGGACAAGTCAGCAGTGATATTCATCCTACGGGACTTCAGTGCTGAAGGAAATTTTAGCCTTGACCAAAACAATGCCATTGTTGAAGCCATTTGCATTAACAAATAGACAAGAAACATCACCATAAGGTAATAAATTCATTCATATGTAAACTTTTTTTCTTTTCAACCAGTACCTCAAATCACTATTCATACAAACTATGTTTCTAATACATAGGATTTTGTTGGCTTTACAGGAAACTAGGAATAGAGGAGCAGAGATTTACATTGTTCAGACTTTTACTTTTTCTCCTTTCTATGCTCCAAGACATTTCAGTGGTTCTCACATGTTACAGACATCTTTCGCTTTATAAAAATTTATTGCTATTATACATTTAGACACTTCTATAGGTTACTATGTTAAAGTATTCTAGAATATGGACATCTGAAACTCTAATTTTGTTTTTGCACCTATGAAGACAATGGTTCTCTATGTACATCTGACATATATGTTCAATAATTATTATCCCTCTATGTATAATGCCATTCAAACTATATAGTTTAAATGTTCACTTTTGCATTCTATCATTCCTAGCTTTTCCAAGATTTGTTTTATGATTCTTACGCTTTCAAGAATTTATGGTAACTAGTTAGAAGTTATTATGGTTACACACTCTAGACCCATTAACAAGTTACTTGAGACAGTTAATGGTTATTTTCCTTTGGTTTTTTTCCATTTTTTACTGTTATTGCAACCAAGTCTCACCCCTGCTTCTATGCATTATACTTTATAGTCACCTTTTCATCATGTATTCTAATGTATACAGTACACTCCTGCATACACAAATCCATTTGTTGCTTTTGCTGCATATATGCATTTTCACATGTATATATGCTTCTATGTCCATATGCACATATGCACATATTCGTGTGTCCATGTATTCATTTAAGCTTCTACGTATTCCTCTATGCAACTGCATATACATGCGTCCATGTATTTATGGTCCTGTCACTCTACAATTGTACCAATTTATTATGTTATATGGATAACGCATATAGTAACACTAATTAATACTAATTAACTGTTTCACTGTACATAGTAACTATTTTCATGAATGCCAGATAAGCTTATGTGTATCAAGATACATATATACTGACACACAAAACTACTAATTTACGATCTCTACTGTCCCATTTTCGTAGACATGTTACTATTGCAATCAAGTGTGTAAAGCATTGATGTTCAAAGAAATTAGATACAAGAATGGCAATATGTTACTCAACCTTCTCTTATGCCTTTATAGCAGTTTTTTCATTGCATTTCAAGAAAACCAGAAACTAGAATTTTATTCATATTATTTCCATCTATGGCATTTACAGCTTTTCCAATAATTATTACAACATAGAGTTCAGTGTTTAATAGTTCTGTTGTTTGTGTGATGCCTACAACATTGTACCCTAGCCAAAGTACCTTGGACACGCGTGGCCTCCAAGCGATTTCACTGCCTTCACCTCGAGCCAGATGCCATTCAATGCATTTAATTTTAATTCATGTATCACGTACATCTACCCACCAGTTTGACAAACTATGCCTTTGCTTAATTTTAATTGATCAATTTATGCGCTCAGAGTTCCCTGATATTTTAATGCATTTAATCTGCATTCATGGACTACGTACCTCTAGCCGCTACCTTTTGAAACTATGCCTTTGCTTAAATTTATTTAATCAATTTCTTTGACCACATTTCTTCAACAAGTTTGTTTGAACAATTCGCTTCCCCTCTATGTGTTTCATAACCACAACAGGTCACAAAATTCCTTTATCCTGTATGCTTTCATCATAGCATGAAAGCTCAAAGCAATTGCAGATTCTAGGTTTTCATAACCCAGGCTTACAAAACACAAAAACAACACACACAAAGTAATAAAGATGCATACCAAGTAGCTTAACTCTATATTAAATGGCCAAAGTACCCTATCCTTGCATGTTCACCAAGCAGCACCAGCGCGTTCACCTCCAGCCAGATGTCATTTAATGCATTTACTTTGCATTTATGCATTGCGCTTACATTTTCCTCATATTTTAATGCATTTAATCTGCATTCATGGATTGCGTACCTCTAGCCACCAACTTTTAAACTATGCCTTTGCTTAAATTTTTTTAATCAATTTATGCGTTTGCATTTTCCTGAATTTTTAAAACGAAAATGATTTATAAAGCTACTCAGACAAATAGAAAAATAGATAAATGCTAATTTTCCAATATATAGAATAGCTCTCCAAATGCAAACTGTACCAAAAAAAAAACTAATATGTTCAATGGAAAAATGTGATTGGCCAATGCTGTCGATTAAAAGCATTCTGGGCAAATGCATAGGAAACTTTAGAATACGTTCACAGGAGAGAGCTTTTGATTCTGAATCCATATGCATACTTTGATTCAAACTAGTGGATGAAGGTACATAGTGCACTGATGCAAGCTCAATGCATTCAATGGCATCTGGCTAAAGGGAACGTTGTTTGCATTGCTAGTTACTCTTTGAATATATAACAAGGTTCAAGGAAAAAATTCTCATTACCACACATGTTGACATAATTTTCGTTCCAAACCTCTCTTTATGAGACCACTTTGCAGTAATAAAAAAAAAAACAAACTTTACAAGCCTCACATGCAACCATGCATCTTGGTTACAGTTACACTTCTACATGCATCCATGTCTACTGCAATACATCTATCTATGTGCACATGTAGCCATGGATATAAGTATCTATGCAGCTTCATATGCAATCCATGGATATTTCCATACATGTATATTTAAGCATTTATGTATCCTGCTATGCATCTATCTATCTGTCCATGCAACTACGTTTCTATGTATTCTTCTACCTGTAGATGCATCCACGCATATATGTATGTGTTTACTACTTTCCAGATTAAAAAAAAAACAAATTTGGAAACATCAACTTCCAGAATTAAATACCAATATGCACAGAGTCATCATATTACTCTAACTAGATGACTGTGAACTACATGTTACCTATGCAATCTAAATTCTAGAGATACATACCATCCTTATGCACCTATGCACAAATACATACTGTCTAACATATATACATAATTACATGTACACATATACACATGCAAGCCTGTATACATGGATGCATACAAAGACTATGTTTCATGGGATTATTAAAGAGTTCAATTGCTTTTTATATGGTTCCACACTTTGCATTTGTGCCTATGAGGACAATAATTACAGTATCCAGAACCAGAAACCAGTTACTTGAGGCAATAAATACTTTCTTTCCTCAGTTTTCTTTTACTTTAGAGGTTTAAAGCACACAGTCAGATTACCAATGTGAGCAAATATACTTTCTTTGCTTAGTTTTCTTTTACTTGCTCATTCCTTCCAAAGCTCTCTTTATAGCACTGTTGTGCATTGCCTCCAAGACTCACATGAATCCTTGGTATTTCAAGAAAAGATTCAATTGGATAATACTAAAAATGATGTAAACTATGATTTTATAATCAACGTATCAAAATGCACTACAGTAATTCGAAACCCAACTTCATTTAACATTTACAATGACAATAAACAGAACGAAAAATGCATTTGCTTCAAAGTTTTTAAAGCAATTTCAAGAGATTGTCTAGCCATTGTCCAAAATATAGTTTTCTATTAGCATAGACCTTCAACCTTCTTTAGGTCTGACTGCTACTTTGTTAATTCATTCTCATTGAAAAGTCAAAATGTGAAATGTTCCCAAGGATAATTATACTTTTTTATCTCTTTTAATTGTTATATATTCAAAGACTAATTAGCAATCGAAACAGCCTCCCCTCTAGTCAGATGCAATTCAATGCATTAATTTTGTATCAATGAACTGTGTACTTTCAGCCATTACTTTTAATCGAAGTATGCATATGGATTTAGAATCAAACTCTCAAAATAAATGCATATATAAATGTGTCTTTTTCTTCATTTCATAATGTATCTATGTATCCATAGGTGCAATTATGCATATATCGATTTGTGCATATATCTTGTTATCTCTTTATGCATCTGTCTATATATGTATGGTTGTATCTAGGGGTACATGTATACCTTCATTTATGTGTATATGCGCCTATGAATTGCACACACACATCCATGTATATATGCATCTATCAATAACTTGCATGGATACATGTATATATGCATCTATGGACTCATGCACCCATGTATCTATGACAGCTCATTGGTTCCAAAGCTCTCTTTATAGGACAACTGTGCATTGCCTGCAAGACTCGGATGAATCCTTCATATTTCAAGAAGAGATTCAAATGGATAACACTTAAAATGATCTAAACTATGATTTTATAGTCAAAGTATACAAATATATAAATGTGTCTTTTCTTCTATTTCATTATGTATCTATGTATCCATAGATGTAGCCATGCATATAACGATTTATGCATATCTTGCCATCTCTACATGCATCTGTCTATATATGTACAACTATATCTATGGGTGCATGTATACATTGATTTGTGCATATATGCACCTATGAATTGCATACACACATCCACCTATAGATGTGTCTATTGATATTTTGCATAGATATATGTATATTTAGTTGTTTCTATTTATCTGAATAGCTTTATAAATTATTGTTGTTATTGAAAATTAGTGAAATGCGATTGCATAGATACATGTATATGAATACATCCTTCCATGTAACATACGCATTTGTACCTGTATCCAAATATGCATACATCCATGTATACATGTGTTCATATGTCCATCTCTCCATGTAGTTCTGTTTTCAGTGTATACATGTTTCTGTTGATGCATCCATGCATATACCTGTGGTTAGCTTTACGTATTTATCTCTCCATGTATTTAATGTTCTCCACTTCATCAGCATTCACATGTTCTCTATTTTTATGTTCTCCAAAATTTATATTTTTCATAGTGTATGCATTAGAACTTCTACTTTGTCTTTTGTTTTGACTTTTCTATCCATAAATATCATTATATTTTTATATCCACTCTTCTATTGTTGCATTTCGAGGAAGCTCAAGGATCTCACTACCTTGTTCAGTATGAAGGAGAGTGAGAAATGCAACATGGGTCTCTTTCCTGTGTTTATATTGATGGAATCAGCCCTATGATGATTTTTAAAAGCATAACCAATACCAAACTACACATTCTTCCACCCATTGTTACAAAAAATAATAACTTCATACCCTATTGATTCCATTTATTTCCATTTCCACCCTCACACGTCCTTTCTTCTCAAATCAAATACATTTCAAAATCCAATTATTTGTTGTTGTTGCCTCATACCAATGTGTTGCGTTCCTTTTTTCACTAAACCCAGCACTCTCATTGAAATTTTTATTTCTTCCATTTAATTGTAAGCATACAACTTGCAAACGATAAATTCACACCAGTTACATTCACATTCATTCTCATATCCACCATCCCATATCCTTGCCTCCCATGTCCAATACTTTTCATAACTTATTCATACACCTTATTTGCATCTCACCCTTTTCTCAATTCACTCCCTTTATTCCACTCGCATAACTCATTCTTCTTTCTAGCATTCACATATCTTTATCTATCTACACCTCAAATATACCTTCATCCATCACAACAAAATTCACACCATACCAAACAAAGAAAAAGATGAAGAAAATAACAAGGTTATGCAAATAAACACTGAGGGCTTCAAAAATAACACTCATAACATATAGTTCTATTCAAGAGTTATTTTCATAATGCCTTTTGTAAACCTTGGTTATTACAGATCCCTAAAAGTGCATATGACAGTTTCTTCAAGCCTATAATGTGTAATCAGATTTAACAAATATTGCTTTTCGCTTTTTAGTCTGTCTGATACAAGAAATCCAAGTAGGGTTTCACAGTGCTTTAAGGCAATTGTATACTTTCATTATAAATTCATATTTTTAACTACTTTTAGTATTGTTTATTCAAATGCAAAGGCTTCATCTGCGTTTGATAGGAATTATTGTTTATAGGATATTGTGACATACATTAATTGGATGTATCTCATCATCTTTCTTATCAAGATGCTAACAACCTTTTTTTGTATCTGTTCTTCAATGTATCTGGATACTATGAACTATGAATTCTATTTGCATATCACTTGGTTGTACGAGCCATAGTAAGTGCTACACAATCATAGCAATCACAACTCATAGTATTCATATACACCCATGCACAAATACATGGTATTCAACACATTAACACGTACATGGTCTTCTAGGCCTTCTTTGTTACTTGCATTTGATTAATAGTTCAAATGCACACAAAGCTAATTGCAATCATTTCTTTCTTTGAATTGCTAGGTACTTAAAGGCTAACTAGCAATTGCCTAATTATTTAGATTGACTTGTTTGTTTATAAGATTACTTTTTGATAGCAACTTTTATATTTAGAATAGTTCAATTAATGATTTGAATTAGGATTCATCATGGATATATTATGTTGCACCATACTGTACACTTGAAATTTCAAACTATAAATTGATTGTTCTAGATTTGTCATTATCTTATCAACTTGCACATCACACACTTTTTGCTGAATGAATAGATGAGTCATTTGCTATCACCAAATGAATCATACTAGTGCATATCAAAGGTACCTACACTACATAGTTCAATGGACACTACACGAAATGTAGAACAACATTGATAGCCTAGGAATTATATTCTTATCATGGAACCAAATGAAGTATACATTATTTACATCATTGATTTTTTGACTATGTAGAATTGGAGAGGTTTGGTTTTGGAAAAAGCATTTTTGTGTTAAATTTTGTTTCATTATACTCTTCAAGTTGATAGTATATGCAACATGGTTTAACACTAAAAATGCTTTCACTGAAATAAAAGTTGTCCAATGCAAGTATCTATATTGTAAACATGATGTTACATATTTGAATATAATGATGTTATATTCAAAGACTGCTTAGCAATTCAAACAGTCTCCCCTTTGGCCAAATGCCATTCAATGCATTAATTTTGTCTAAATGAACTATGTACCTTCAGCCACTAGTTTTAATCAAACTATGCATATATATATGTGTCTTTTTTCTCCATTTCACTATGTATCTATGTATCCATAGGTGCAACCATGCATATATCGATTCATGCATATGTTGCCATATCTCTAGATGCATTTGTCTATACATGTATGACTGTATCTATGGGTGTATGTATACATTGATTTATGCATATATGGACCTATGAATTGCATACTCATATACATCTATATATGTATCTATCAATATCTCATATGGATAGATGTATATATGCATGTATGCACTCATCCATCCATGTATCTGTCTTTGTCTTTAGCCAGATGGCCCCTAATGGCCAGAGTATCCTAGACACCCATGGCTATCAAGCAATTCCAGTGCCTTCCCCACCAGTTACATGGCATTTAATGCACTTGCTTCAATTATTTTGACCCCTCCATGTGTTCGCTTTTTCCTAATAGTTCAATGCATTTAATTTGCAATCATGGATTATGTATCTCTACTCACTAGTCTTCTAGACTCTGCATTTGCATAAATTTATTTAATCAAACTATGTGATTGCACTTCACTGATTTTCAATAACAACAATAGTTTATAAAGCTATTATGATAAATAGAAATAGCTAAATGCTAATTTCCTAATGTTGATTTATCAAAATAGCACTAGTTTTCCAATATAACAAAATTAAAAGTTATATGTTGACATACATTCATGCATACTGTCCATACATGCATATATGCATATATGCCTTCATCCATATTTGCATATGCATATGAATACATCCTTCCATGTAAAATATGCATTTGCACCTATATCCAAATATGCATACATCCATGTATACATGTATTTGTTAATGCATCCATGCATATATTTGTGAATTGCTCTTCCTACTTTTGTCTCCATGTATTTGATGTTCTCCACTGCACCAGCATTTACATGTTCTCTTTTTTATGGTCTTCCATATTTATTTTTTCCATTGTATATGCATAAGAACTTCCACTTTGTCTTATATTGTCGCATTTCAAGGAAGCTCAAGGATCTCAGTACCTTGTTCAGTATGAGGGAGAGTGAGAAATGCAACATGGGCCTTTTTTCTATGTTTATATTGACAGACTCAGCCCTATGATGATTTTTAAAAGCATAACCAATACCAAATTAGACATTCTTCCACTACTTGTTGCAAGAAATAATCACTTCATACCCTATTGATTCCACTCATTTCCATTTCCACCCTTGCACGTCCTTTTTTCTCAAATCAAATACATTTTCAAATCTAGTTATTTGCTTGTCTTCAATCACACCAATGTATTTCGTTCCTTTTTTCACAAAATCCAGCTCTCTCATTGAAATTTTCATTTCTTGAATTTAATTGTGAGCATATAACTTCCAAATGATAAATTCATACCATTTACATTCCCATTCATCCTCATATCCACCATCCCATATCCTTGCCTCCCATCTCAAATACTTTTCATAACTTATTCATATACGCTATTTGCATCTCACCCTCCTCTCAATTCACTCCCTTTCTTCCACTTCCATAACTCATTCTTCTTTTTTACACTCACATTTCTTTATCTATCTACACCTCAAATATACCTTCATCCATCACAACAAAATTCACACCATAACAAACAATGAAAAAGATGAAGAAAATATCAAGGTTATGCAAATAAACACTAAGGGCTTTAAAAATAACACTCATAACATACAGCTAGCTGTATTCAAGAGTTATTTTCATAATGTCTTTTCTAAACCTTGTTTATTAGAGATCCCCAAAAGCACATATAACAGTTTCTTCAAGCCTATTATGTGTAATAAGATTTAACAAATATTTACATGTTTCCATCTATTCATATGCATCATTAGGCATTCTTTATACAGTTGTTCTAAAAACAATATTGTATATGTTTCAAATGCAAATTGTTCCTAAAATTTATCGCTTATGTACACGTGCATCTAAAAATTGTTCTTTTTGTACCAAATTACATGGACACAACTATACATTCATCCATGCATATATGCTACTTGAGCATCACTATGCTTTCACAGATTTGTATTTTTACTTGATTTTGGTGTTTTCCATTCAAATTCCTCGTTCACATGTCATGTGCCTTTCACTCTTCTTTGCATTGTCTGCACATGGATACATGTATACATGCATCCATGTCTACAAACATGCCTCAAGCATTGCAACAAATGTTTAACATTTTCTGCATTCAATATTTCAAACAAAATAGTAATACACCTTTTGCTTCTTGGTTAAGATCACAAAGGAAATTTGTTACTGCAAATGTAAACATGCATCCATGTAATGTATCCTGGTAACCCATGGCCATCATATTTTCATGCATATTGTTTGTACATGCATATATGCATATATGCCTTCATCCATATTTGCATATGCTTATGAATACATCTTTCCATGTAACGTATGCATTTGCACCTATATCCACATATGCATACATCCATGTATACATGTGTTCATATTTCCATCTCTCCATGTAATTCTGTTTTCTATGTATACATGTGTCTATTGATGCATCCATGCATATATATCTCAATAGCTCTATGTTTTTTTTTCTCCATGTATTTAATGTTCTCCACTGCAACAGTAATCTGTTAGATACACACATATATACATGGCAACATAGATACATGCATTCATATATACATAATTGCATGCATACATATATTCATGCAAACCTGTATGCATGGATGCATACAAAGACTATGTTTCATGGGATTATTGAAGAGTTCACTTGCTTTCTATATGTTTCCATATTTTCCATGTGTACATATGACGACAATAACCACAATATTTAACAGTATTCCTCTATCCTTGATAACAGCTCATTAGTTCCAAAGCTCTCTCTATAGGATAGTTGTACATTGCCTACAAGACTCAGATGCATCCTTCGTATTTCAAGGAAAGATTTGAATCAATAACACTTAAAATGATCTAAACTATTACTTTACAATCAAAGTATCCAAATGCATTGCAACAATTCCAAACCCAAGTTCCCTTTAACGTGTACAATGAAAGTAAATAGAAGGGAAAATGCATTTGCTTTAAATTTTATACAGCAATTTCAACAGGTTACACATGCATTTATAGATTGTGCTTTCTGTACCAAATTACATGGGCACATCTATACATTTTTCCATGCACAGATGTTCACATGGATCCATATATTTATGCATTCCTTTGATATATGCTTTCCTGGTATATAATTTGTTTTCCCTATTTTCCTTTCGCTTCCTACTTTAAATGCTACTTGAGCATCACTATGCTTTCACAGATTTGTATTTCTACTTCAGTTTACTATTTTCCATTCAAATTTCTTGTTCACATGTCATGTATGCTTTACACTCTTTGCATTTTGTGCACATGCATACATCTATACATGCATACCTCAAGCATTATTACAAATGTCTAGGATTATTTGCATTCAATACTTCAAACAAAATAATAATACATTTTTGCTTCGTTGATAAGGTCATAAAGGAAATTAGTTAATGAAAATGTGGAAATGCACCCATGTCAAAGGTGCTAATGTTCATTGGTGTTTCTCTTTTCACTCTTGCATCCTTAAATATCATTATATTTTTATATCTATTCATCTCTTGTCACATTTCGAGGAAGCTCAAGGATCTTGGAACTTTCTTTAGTCCAAAGGAGAGTGAGAAATGAGACACTAGTATTTCTTTTGTATTTGTATTGAGACATTCAGCCCTATGATGATTTTATAAAGCATAACCAATAACAAAATACACATTCTTCCACCCTTGCTTGCAACAAAAGTTCACTTCATACCCTATCGAATCCACTCATTTCCATTTCCACCCGTGCACATCATTTCTTCTCAAATCAAATACATTTCAAAATACATTTATACGCTTCTCTTGCATCGCATCAATGTATTGCATTCCTTTTTTTTCTTCAATCCAACTCACTCATTCATTTTTTTTATATCTTGCATTTAATTTTAAGCGTATAACTTGAAGATGATAAATTCATATAATTTACATGCCATTCATTCTCACATCCAATTTCACATATCATTCCTTCCCATATCTAATACTTTCCATATGGCATTCATATACCTTACTTGCATTACATCATTCTCTCAATTCCTTCTCTTTGTTGCACTTACATCACTCATACTTCTTTAGCACCCTTACATATCTTTATCTATCTATAGCTCAAATATACCTTCAACCATTACAACAAAATTCACACCATACCAAAGAAAAAATTGAAAAAAATATCAAGGTTATGCAATTAAACACTGAGGGCTTTCAAAATAACTATTACAACATAGAATTGTATTCAGGACTTCCTTTGAAAACGTTTTATACTATAACATGTTTACTGTAGATAACTAAGAGCACATATCACAGTTTCTTGGAGGATAAAATGTATAGTCATTTTTCATAAATGTTTACATATATCCATCCATTCAAGTGCATAGTTGGATATCCTTAATACACTTGGTCAAAAAAAAATAATGTATGATTCTTTTGTTTCGATCATAAATGTTCTTTTCATATCTGTCAAATGCAAATTGTTTCAGACATTTTTCTACCTTTCCGCACATAGGCATATATACATTCTTGTTTACTAATGTATTGCTCGTTTGTTTCAATCTGTAATGTTTTCCTACTTCTTGTACAAGCTGTAACTTGTTTCTAACATTTCTAACTTTATGGACGCAGGCATATATAGATTCTTCTTAACATACCAAGTTAAATGGACACATATACACATTCGTGCATGCATATGTCTTTACATTGATCCATATTTTAATGCTTTTCTTCCATATATGCATTCGTACTAACTAGTTTATTTATCTTGTTTTCTTTCATTTAATACTGCAAATGCAATTTCAGTCTCATCACGCTTTCAGGCTTGCTCTGGTGACGACGATGGTTTTCACTATTTTCTGCATTCTGTGCACATCGTTCAATGTCTCAATGCCTCCATGTACACTTTATGCTTCAAGCATTATTACAAAGATTCTAAGAATATTTTACTATACATTATTATAATAATTTAATGTTTATACGCAAAGTGCTACAAACATGTTCATTATTTTATTGTACCTGCATTTTATTTTACCTAATAAAATTCTTTATATCTTTTCAAATTATTTTTTAAAAAAAATATATACACAAAAAATATTCATTCGTAATTCATTACCAACATTCAAATCTAATTTATAATAAAATCAATACCTTTCTACAGTTTCATCTAAGAATTTATCGTAAAATTTTTTACACTTATTACAATTTCATAAGTTAAACTATTACATTTTATGTTATACTTACACAAATTTAATCTTAGGTAGTAAGCTCCTTTATTATAATTTTGCAAATTACTTATTGTTTATTATATAAACACAAATTTTTACTCATATTACATAAACAATATTAAAATCTTATTTATAATAAAATCAATAGCTTTCTAGTCACTCATCTAACAATTTACTGTAATATAATTACATTGTTCTATACACAAAAATATCTTATCATATTACATACACAGGATTTAGATCTTACTTATAATAAAATCAATAGCTTTATATATTACTAATCTTCACACTACATTTAAAAAAAAACATTCCTTAATCTTACAAAAGTTTATACTCAAATGAGCTACCCCTATCAATCTTCCACCTAACACTACTATTCCTATTAGCACTTGCATATTCTAATATGATAAACTAAAATAACTCAATTACAAATGTGTATATGCTTAATTGTAATGTAAATGAAAACATAAAAACACTAAATGAAACATTAATCTAAAGAAATTGAAAACAAATTAACAAACAAAATCTTCAGAACCGTCCCATTTTCCTCTATCTACAGTGATTCTTTTGAAGCTTTTGCTCTCAGATTGTGTAAGCTAGGCTTCCTTCAAATGGCAACTTGTAGAACGAGTATGCAAATGAGAATGCTTTACTATTCTATATGCTAGTAGAAATGAGATTGATGATACGGATATGGACAGGGGCTGTGAATTATGCACAGGGGCTGTGAATGGGAGATATCATGATTCTATTGCTACTATGCTTATGATTCTATGCTATTGCTATGAAAGTACTCTATGAATGCTATGGATGCTATGCAATTTGCCTATAATTTACTTGCTTAAAATTCTATATGATTTTGGAGCTCCCGGCAGCTGTATTTATAGATTTTTTTGCACGCTCCATCCCGGCTGGCAAGAATCTACGACTGTGAATTTGTCTGGTAAGTTTGAATGGTGAGAGATTGAGAGGTTGAGAAGAAAATGGAGGAGGTTGAGAGGTTGGAGAGAAGAATGGAATCCTGTCTTCAACCCATGGGAACAAGCCTGCACAGAAACAGAGAAATTTAATTTTCTGTTTTAGCAGTTTGTTTCCCGGGAGTTGAAGATAAATCCCAAATTAAATAAATATTTAAATTTATTTAATTTCATTTATTGCTTTTGATATTTGATTTTTTGATTTTTGAAAACTATAGAAGAATTAATTAAATATTTTGTAATATTTAATCATGATGTGGCTTTAGAAGATTTTTGAAATATTTAGAAGAATTTAATTAAATATTTTTGGAAATATTTAATTATGAATTGAATTAGAGGAATTTTGAAATTGTTTTAGAGAAAATAATCAAATATTTTGGAATATTTAATTACAAATGATATTTAGAAGAATTATAATATTTTAATCTTTATTTGAATAAAATATTCAAACTAAGATTATATGATAATTAATATAAATAAATTGTAACATTTATTTAATTAATTAAGAAATGAATATGAAAAGGTGATTAAATATTTAATCGAAATGAAATCATGAACAATATAAATAAATTATTTAAATTTATTTATACGTAGATAGAATCAAAAGATTTTAATTAAATATTAAAAATATTTAATTAATTACCAGACAATGTGATATGACCATTTTTAAGTGTATACATTTTGCCCCTCTTTGAAGTGATGTGTTTTACACATTACTTCAAAGAATTTTGAAATTTTGCCCCAAGATGTTGATTTGAAATGTTGATAGATGTATGCCCCCGCGAACGATGAATCGATTTTTTTTATTTTATTTTTTTTAATTTTTATGGATTTTTATGATTTTAAAGATATCGATTTATCGTTCGAAACTTATGAAATGAATAAATTGACCTGATAAGATATGAAATGAAAATTTGATGAAGAAATTGCCCCTGGTATGTGAAAATATGATAAAAATGCCCCAATTTTACCATTATATAGGTTAAAAATGTCATTTTCCATGTCATTTTCAATTTTAACCTAGTAAAATTTGCAAATATTGTGCTCTGAGTTGATAATCATGGCACTTCCAGTTCTCCTGCACCGTTTCGAGTGTATCTGACGTTATCAGCTGCCGGCGCACTACAGACCTCCGGTATGTGTCTCGTAAATCCTTGTCTGTCAAAAATTTCATTTTGCGCACGTTTTTAATGTTTATTATTGAAAATTTTGAGTTTTAGCGCTCTTAAAGTATTTCGTAGCGCATTCAACAATTTTCGTAGTGCGTTTAATACTGTAGCGCTCTTAAGACTTATCGTAGCGCATTTGACAATTTTCATAGCGCATACAATATTATAGCGCCCGTAATATATTTCATAGCGCCTTTGATGATTTTCATAGCGCATATGATATCATAGCGCACCTGAAATGTTTTATAGCGCTCTTAACAAATCTTGTAGCGCAAAATTTTCCATAGCATTGTTGATAGAAATCATAGCGCCATTAATTGATTCTGTAGCGCAAAAATTTCCTTAGCGCTGATAAAGAATTTTGTAGCGCCTACAACTAGTTCTGTAGTGCTTTTTGTTCCACATGATAAATTTGTTTCCCAAGTTGTTGGAGAACAAATAGTAGCTGATAAATTTGCTTTTAAAGTTGTTAAAAACAAATAGGATAGATAAGTTTTCTCCTAAAGTTGTTAGAAAGAAACTTGATGTTGATTATTTGCGTTCCATGATGATGAAAAACAAATAGTTTGATTGATTTGTTTGCTTCAAAGATTGTTAAAAACAAACATGATTTTGATATTATTCGCATTTCATAATGAAAATGAAAAACAAATAATTTGATTGATTCATTTTGGATTGATACGTTAAGATGATTTGATATTGATGTTGTTTTGATGATGTATGTGAACAGGAGAGACTAGGTGTCTTGCAGGTACGAGAGACTTTCCCGAGCACATGGTCATTGATTCCACATTTATTACAGTCTGATAGAGATGTGATCGATGCTTGTGGTTTGACTTCATTACTTGATATGCCCGAGGTTCGCCTCAATAGGGCTCTATTGACAGCACTTGCAGAGAGGTGGCATAGCGACACCAACACCTTTCATTTACCGACCGGCGAGATTACAGTGACTCCCGAGGACGTATATCGCATCCTACGGATCCCAGTGATGGGAGAGATTGTTGTTTTTGACAGACGAGAGGCTGGAGGTACTCTTGCTTTGAGACGGATATTTAGAGATACTCAGATAGCCAGATACTTCATCCCATGGGGTGAGATTATAGATGCCTATCCACCACTACCAGCTGTACTTGCAGGATTCATTGGAGGTGTGTTGTGCCCCGACCATAGGTCAAAGGGGTTCGCGATCGGATGGGGTCGTGTCTTAGAGAGTATGGTGATGCAGGGGACACGATATGCATGGGGTACTTGTATGCTAGCCCACCTATATGACGAGCTACATCATATCGTATATGGTAGAGGCCGGAGTTTTGCTGTTGGATGCTCATTACTACAGATATGGGCATGGGAGCATTTTGCAGTGTTACGTCCATTGACTCGAGGAGAGCGACCAGCTGGTCGAGCATACAGATGGAGATATTCACATATTATTGTTCAGCCTAGACTAGGCAAACTAGTGTATTGGCAGCGGCTTTTAGATAGTTTGGACACAGTATGCTGGAGGCCATATTTGGATTGTGAGCCATGGCAAGAGGATGCGAGGGAGATGCCTTTTGTATGCACTTCCAGATTTTTGATTGGACGGACCACATGGATCTTGGAGAGATTTCTTGCTGGACGTGTATTGCGACAGTTTGGTCGGATTCAGGGTATGCCTGTTGGTTCAGCTATTTATGCGCGGCGACAGTCAGAGCTTGCAGTGTGGGGCCCACGGATATCTTATGATGCAGCTGTGGCAGAGTTCATCAGTTTAGGAGCACAGATGTGGGATTACTAGGTGGATGTTCTTGATGCAGGAGCGACACCAGAGTATGTTCAGTATGTTCTATAGCATCCACCTCCATGCATGTTTGATCCTGATGAGGCCATTGCTTCTCGGCTACTGGACGTAGACGCCTACGCAGCATCTCTAGGAGTCGATGACGATTCAGAGGACAGTGATGACGAGGAGGGTAGTGGAGATGATGACTCACATGGAGATGATGGTGATGATGGTAGGGGTGGCAGGAGAGGCGGCAGGAGAGGTAGTAGAGGAGGTAGTAGAGGAGGTAGGGCAGGCAGAGGTGGACCACGGATGAGGCATACTGACCCATCCCCGTCAGTGGATCCGACAGTAGCGAGTCAGATATCTTCTCTACAGAGCACAGTACAGAGCTTACAGGCTCAGCTATCACAGGCACAGGCCTTGATTTCACAGTTGCAGGGTTAGGTGACTTCGATCACTGCCGAGAGAGATGCGGCTAGACAGCGGGGTGAGCAGGCCATTGCCTTAGCAGATAGCCTACAAAGAGTGGCAGGGAGCACTTTGCCAGGTGATATGATGAGGGAGATTATGAGGGCTACTCGAGAGGCAGAGTTTTATCGCACTAGATATCATGATGTAGTCCTAGCTGAGCAGAGAGAGAGCTACACTCAGTCACGATCTACTCATGGTCGCTCTCGTACTACCAGCAGGGGTGTGACATAGCCATTACCAGGTCACAGGGGCATAGCTCAGGTGCAGGTCTAGGCCAGCTCCATCACAGGATAGCGGCCTAGTGCATTGTACATGATTCTTTTATGATATTCTGTTGAGACATTTTGTATACACCGTGAGATGATCACATTTTTGATGATATTATATCATTTGTAGTTTGACATCCTTGTATATTTTGACATTCATTTTTGAGATATATGAAATGCAGAGATGATTTTACATGATACATGATGTATATATATGATATGTACTATATGATGGCTTCATGATTTATGATATTTATATACATTATGGTATGAGATAAATGGATGTATGACATATATGATGTATGTATGTTTTTATTTTATGATTTTCTAATGCAATAATGTATGAAATAATGTATAAAACAATGTTTTGTGAATGTCAAAATATACTCAGTCATATTTCAAAAGATATAACTTTTTGATTCTTTGCCAGCTTTTTAGAAATCTATAAATGCAAAATGCAGATTCTATCATGAATGCAATCTATACTAACCATGTAGGACATTCATACAATATTGCCATTTGGAGAGCTTATACATGATTTTTGTATCATCATAGAGCTTTGAAATGTTGAAAGTTAATACAAGCATCAAAGGGTACATTAGCACCAGTGATGACCTAAGTATTGCTTTCATGATTTTTAATATAGCAAGTTAATACAAGCATCTAGGTATAATTGAACCAAGATGACCTGAGTATTGCTTGCATAAACAGACAAGAGTTAACCTGTTTCCCATGCAAATTCTGAAATGTCATCCATGATCCATAGTAGAGCATGTCTCGCGACCAATTTGCATAGTACTAATGATTTCCTCACAAACAGAAGACAAAGAAAAATCATACTCCTTCCTTGCTTTTCTAGTTCAGTACATCATCGAATTACTCCAGAGATATGATAGAAAATCAAACAACCATTCAAATCCTGCTTAAGGCATTTCAAACATTTATTCAGATTAAGATCATCCAATTTGGTTATCATTATTGATATTCTCACTTCAATAGTTGTTTGGATCATGTTGTTTTTGATTCTCATTGGCATAAATATGTTTGTGATTGATTTGATTTGACAATGTTTGTTTTGTTTTGTCAAGCTGTTATTTGTGTGCTTGTGATATTTTAAAAGCTTGTTGCCCCTTTCTTGTATGTTTCTGCGTTTTGCCCCTAGTGTAAACACAACCTAAAGATAAAAGATATGTACAAATTTCATCAAGCCATGATGAAACCTAAGAATTCCCACTACATGGTATGGATAATGAAAGATATTTACAGATGATAGACGTGGATGAATGATGCCTAAAGTGAAAATAAGACATATACTAATAAATGGAGGAGCCCATTGTAATCACAAGTAGCGCTTGTTTGCCAAGTTTTCACCACTTGTTTTTATTGCACTTTTTCAGGATTTTTTTGATTTTTTTTATGATTTTTTCGACTTTTTTTATTTTTTTGATTTTTTTCAGGACTTTTTATGATTTTTTTGATTTTTTCAGGACTTTTTAGACATAGAACTTCTTAAGATGAATACTATTGATTGGCTCTTCAAACAGGTCCCCCTCTGATGTGGATAACTGATATGCTCCAGAACCATATGCTGCTACAATAACAAATGGACCAAGCCAATTAGGTTCAAATTTGCCTTTCTTTTCTCTATCTTGCTGATTACATGGATTTTCCCTCAAAACTAAGTCACCCACTTGAAATGCCCGTGGCTTAACTCTGTGGTTATAACTACGAGACATGACTTGTTGATAACCTTTCAAGTGATCAGCTGCATGTTGGCATCTTTCATCTAACAGTTCGAGTTCTTGAAGGCGAGAAACTCGGTAGTCTTCATCACTTATCAATCCCTTAAGTGAAACCCTAAGCGAAGGTATTTCAACTTCCAATGGTAAGATTGCTTCTGCTCCATAGACTAAAGAATATGGTGTAGCTCCTGTTGGTGTGCGAATACTAGTTCTATATGCCCACAAAGCTGGGTTGAGTTGAACATGCCAATCACGTCCAGCATCATTTACTGTCTTCTTCAATATCTTCAAAATGGTTTTATTAGAAGCTTTTGCTTGACCATTACCCTGTGGATAATAAGGTGTAGAGTACCTGTGTTGGATATGAAATCTTTCACAAAGTTCATCAACATCCTGATTCTTAAAAGGTCTTCCATTATCAGTAACAATAGAATTAGAAATTCCATATCTACAAATAATGTAATTCAAGATAAATGAAGATATCTGTTTACCAGTCACTGTTGTTAGAGGAACAGCTTCAATCCATTTTGTAAAATACTCAGTAGCTGTGATGATAAACTTATGACCATTTGACGATGAAGGATGTATTTTACCAACAAGATCCAATCCCCAATGAGAAAAAGGCCATGTTGAAATAAAAGGCTGCAATTCCTGTGCAGGTGCATGAATAAGATTCCCATGAATCTGGCATTTAGAACATTTCTTAACTAAAGTAAAAGAATCTTGCTCCATGGTAGGCCAATAATATCCCATTCTGACAAGTTTCTTCGCTAAGGTCAAACCACTTGAGTGAGTTCCACAAATACCACCGTGAACCTCTTGTAAGGATTTTTCAGATTCATCACGTTCAAGACATCTAAGGAGTGTACCATCAAGACCACGTCTATAAAGGATATTGGCAATTAAAGTATAACGGGATGATTGGCGTATGAAATTCCGTTTTTGGTTGCGGGATAAATCTGAAGGCAAGATGTTATCTTTCAAATAAGTATAAGTTTTTCCATATAAAGGTGAATCAGAACCAGTCAAATGACATATAACTTGGTTTTCAGGATTATCATATGCAGGAGAAAACAATTGTTCCACTAAGAATTCATACTTGGTTTGATCTTCTGATATTTGTAATAAGGAAGCAATGGTAGCCATTGCATCTGCAGCTTTATTGTCAATTCTTGATATTTGTGAAAACTTGATTGACACAAAATATTTCTTATAATCATCCACCATGTTTTTGTATGGTAGCAACTTATCATCTTTGGTTTGATAGTCATCATTAATTTGATTAATGATAAGTTGTGAATCACCATAAACTTCCAGCTCTGTAATCTGCCATTCCAAAGCTATCTTTAATCCTATGAGTAATGCCTCATACTCTACTATGTTATTTGTGCAAGGAAACATCAACCGATATGATCGTGAAATGGTATGTCCTTCAGGTGTAACAAAAAGAATCCCTGCCCCCGAGCCATATTGTGTATAAGATCCATCAAAGTATAATGCCCACGGTCTCTGAATTGTTGCTGTAAAGACATCTGCATCAGGAAACTCAATATGCATTAGATTGTCTTCTTGTAAAGGAGCTTCAGCTAACTGATCTGCAATGACCTGTCCTTTAATCGCTTTTTGATCTACATAGTGAATATCAAACTCACTTAAGATCATTACCCATTTGCAAGTCTTCACATTAAAGAGTGAAACGCAGCAATAGGTATTTCAATGGATCTATGCTTTATTTATCAACTTAAGCGTATGAGTCAACATATAATGTCGCCACTTTTGAGAAGCAAACACTACCGCAAGACAAGCTTTTTCAATGAAACTGTAGTTTAACTCATGTCTTGTTAAGGTTCTGCTGATATAATATATAGCCCTTTCTTTACCTGTAGAGTCTTCTTGTGCTAGCAATGCACCCAAAGATACTTTTGTTGCTGAAATATAGAGTATAAGTGGCTCTCCTGGAATAGGTGGAATTAAAACTGGTGGATTCGTAAGATATTGCTTGATCTAATTAAATGCTGCTTCACATTTGTCATCCCATTTAAATGGAACATTTTTATGCAATAAATGTATGAATGGCAAGCTTTTGTCTGCCAGTTGAGCTATAAACCTTCTGATGGACTGTAATCTTCCTTGCAAGGATCTTAATTGACTGATATTTCATGGTGGAGGCATGTCCATTATAGCTTGTACCTTTTCTGGATCAACTTCTATACCCTTTTCTGAAACAATGTACCCTAGGAGTTTTCCAGATGTAACACCGAAGACACATTTCTTTGGATTCAGTCGAACATTGAATTTTTCCATTCTAACAAAGATTTTTGACAAGATTTCTAGGTGTTCATCTCGTGTATGAGATTTAGCAAGTAAATCATCTACATAATCTTCCATGAATGTATGCATCATATCATGAAAAATAGTTGTCATTGCTCTTTGATAAGTAGCTCCAGCATTCTTTAACCCGAATGGCATTACATTCCAGCAATAAGTACCCCAAGGACATGTGAACGCTGTTTTATCTTGATCTTCTGGTGCAATTTTTATCTGGTTGTATCCTGAGAATCCATCCATTAATGAATACATTGCATGACCAGCAATTAAGTCAACAATCTAGATATATTGTGATGAAAATCTTTAAGGGCATGCTTTATTTAAATCCATTTGTACAAGAGCTACGATCCTTCAAAGCCGGCTTTGAAATGAATTTTCCAATGTTTGAAATCAAAATTACCATAGTCAATAGTTGAATGAATCCAGCATGCAAAGAGCTTCTTTAATTCTTCTTTGACCAACAATGCAACATGTGGATGCATCTTTCTGAGCTTTTGCTTTACAGGTTTTATCCCAGGTTTGATAGATAAATGATGCATTATCAGATTAGGATCTAACCCTGGCATATCAGCATATGACCAAGCAAAGTTAATTTGATTATCCTTCAAGAATTGCATGAATTTCTGGACTTCTTCAACTGTTAATGATGCTGCAATTTGCAAAACTTTTGGCTGCTCTACTGTACTTATGTTGATTGATTCTGTTGGTTCAATCAAAATAGAAGATCTTTCATGATAATACTTGGGAAGAGTGTCAAGTTTCTCATCCTTCAGTGCCTCAGAAAGGTTTTCACTGTCAGATTCGCTCTTTACTTTTCTCTTGTTTTGATCTATCACTGCCATTTTTCAGTTTTCACCAATAGATCCATCTTTTATTTCATTTATTTTGTAGCTAAGAGACTTGACACTCTCCTTGTCAAACTCATGAGTATAAGATTCTTGAATGAAACAATTTTTTTCTTCATTTGAGGAACAAAGGAAAGTTATAACATCTTCATCATTACTGAATGTAGGAATATGGATAGGTGCGTCAATGTCCCAATCTATAAGTTCTGGATAAACTAAAGGCATAGGATCATTAGGTTGAGTAAGGTCTTGAATCGTCAAAGTCATGATGAACAATGCTTTGTGACGAGATATGATGAGTATTCTCTGATTACATCAATCTAAATTAAGGTCTAGATTCTTCCTCACTTGAGTCACTTGATGGCTTTGTAAAATATAATGAGAGTGGAGGCCTTAGACCTTTTCAACTACATACGCTAAGAGCAGTGCATATTTATGTATAATTATCAATTTATTTATCCTTCGAATTTCATCGTATAAATGGGTGTCCATTAAGTATTCATTAGAATGTCGATGCTCGAACTATTTTGCAATTGGAAGCCAGTTCATGAAGTTTTATCGACCACCCAGTTCTATATTGTGAACTAATGAAGTGTATATGGAGTAAGTTCTTCTTTACATCTTTACCCATATCAAGTCTGTTTTACATCCTTGGATGCTTTGAAATAGGGTTGAATTGGTTCCCACAATTCCTTCTCTTACGTTTTTTCTGGGACCGTTTGCTTCCATGACATCTTTTGCATGATGGCATTACCCTTTACCATATTGTTCATTTTGGTAAGCAATGTGTAAGAGATTCATGCTTCATCTTTGGCATAGCCAATTTAGGATTATTATCTTGACTTCTTCTTAATTGAGTATTAGCTCTAATGAATTTTCCATCAAACTTTGTGATTGGCACGGAAGTTTGAGATGTAGAAGGAGTCACAATCTTTTGATTTGATAAAGTTGGTAATCCATGTGATCTTGGAGAAGGAGGTAAAGTAGAAAGAGATAGTGAATATTCACCTACCCCTTTGTCTTTAAACTTCAGCTTAGTATCAAGATTTTTTGTCAATTCTTGCAATTGGACTTGTAGATTGGAAGAAGAAACAACAAGAGCTTCTCTATTGTGTGGCACAAAGACATCTTGACTCACCCTAAGATTGGAACAAGTTTGGGTACTATTATAATCAGCTTGTATAGTTATTTCTTGTCCATCATATGGAAACTTGATACATTGATGATATGTTGATGGTACGGCTTGCATATCATGGATCCACGGATGACCCAAAAGTATGTTATAAGACAGATCTCGATCTAGAACCTGACAAAAAGTATTCTTCACAACAGGTCCCACTCTGATAGGTAGCAATATTAATCCCTTAGAAGCTCTTTCTTCATCATCATATGCCTTGATGGTTATTTTCCTTCGTGAATCAATTTCATTTTCTGAAATTCCTAAGGCATTTATCAATTTTAAGGTACAAATATTCAAACCGGCTCGTCCATCTATTAAGACACGTCTAATTCGATGTTTATGGATCATGACTTCAAGATAGAGCGAGGAATTATGTGGATGTGTCATAGAAGCATCATCTTTATTGGAAAATGAAAGACAAGTGGGGGAAGACAAATGTCCTACCATGGCTTGAAATCTATTTGCATCTAGATCAGTATCAACAGTTGTGTTCACAAGCGCTTCTTCTAAAATATTTTTGTGTATAGGGGATATTTTAAGAAGTTCAAGAATAGAAATTTGAGCTGATGTTTTTCTCAATTGATCAACCAGATTATATTGAGTTGGAGAAGAAATAGTTGTTTTAGACTAACTTCCTTTTAAAACAACCTTTGCTTGACCTCTTGTTGTTACATTAACCTGTTGATATTCTTGTTTTCCTTTAATTTTGATAACATTAATCCGATTATCATCTGTATAAATATGACGGATTATATTGTCTTCAACATTATGTATGCTTTTGGCTTTGGTATCCGATGTTTCCCCCTTTTGGTAGTTTGGAAAAGGATCTTTGAATGCTTGATGATCATCATTGGTATGATGTCCCTCAATTATAATAGTACCATTGTCAATTAAATCTTGTACTAGATTTTTCAAAGCTTGACAATTGTTTGTTCTATGACCTTTACATCGATGATAATTGCAATAATACGAGTCATTCCATGATGGTGGTTTAACTCGTGGCTCATAATCTCTTTGTGGTGGTAAAGTGATAACCTTATTATCAAGAAGTTCCTTGAGAGCAGATTCAAGAGATTGACCCAAAGCAGTAAAAGTCCGTCGATTTGAAAAGAATGAAGGTCTAGACGGATTTGATATTTGGGTATTGCCAAGATTATTATTGAAATTACCATGATTTTGATTGGTATTTTGACTGGTCATGTTCTCTTGCTTGGAAATTTGTCCTTGTTGATTGTTGTTTGCTTGTTGAATTGTATTTCCTTGTGAATTGTTTCTTGGAGCACTTGATAGATTGAAAACGGATGGTCTTGTTCGTAAATTATTTGCATCCACTATACCATCATTAACAAAATTTTTGTTTCTATTCCAAAACCTTGTTTTATCGTTGTTTTGATTTGATGTACTTGGATTATCAAGTTTTATCACTCCCCTTTTAACCAAGGCCCCTTCAATGGTGATTGCATTTTCAATCAGTTTTTCAAAGTTATGAGGACAATGAAGGTTAAGCCTATAGCTTAATTCTGGATCAAGGCTATTGATAAAAATATCCATCTTTTCCTTTTCAGGAATAGGATGAGAATATCGTGCAAATAACCTTCTCCATCTTTGTAAAAATGTAGTAAAGGGTTCTCCTACTTTTTGTTTTACTTTACTAAGATCAAGCATTGTTATTTGATGTTGAATATTGTAGGAGTATTGTGAGATAAACTGATTTATCAACTCCTCAAAAGTTTTGATAGGTGGAGTGATTTTTGAAAGCCACTCCATGGATTGTACACCTAGACTTCATGGAAATAATCGCATCAAGTAAGTATCATCATAGGCGAATTCAAGACTCATGTTTCGGAAATCCCTAACATGGTCTATGGGATCAGTTTTTCCATTATACCTATCATACTTAGGAATTTCGCAATGTTTTGGAAATGGGATCATTTGAAGACTCCTATCAAATGGATAAGGAGATATGTCTTCCAAAACATATTTCTTTGTTGTACCTCCTTGCATTTCCTTTATTTGCCCGTGTAATTCTTTTATCTGTTGATTAAGAGCACTAAAGTCATTAGGAGGATTTTCAGGATTTTGTTTAATCCCCTCTATGTCAAAGGTGTGAGGCAACTTAGCTCCTTGATTAGCTAATGAAAGGAAGTATTTTTCTTTGTTACGTTCTAGGATTCTTTCCATAAGAGTATGGAATTGAGGATCTTGTTCTGCTTCTTGAAGCTTTTCTTCCATTATTTCATCAAGATTAAATGTTTCCTCTTCTTTTTCATTTCGATCACCCATTTTACTAGTTGTAGTTTCTCCCTCGTCTTTTTCCATATGTTTTTGAGATCTCGTGAGAACAGGCATAGATTTTACTCCAAATTTTACTTACTTTTGATCAAGAGAGTGAAATAGTGCAATTGATATGGTATGTATGAAAGTCAGAATAGAATGAAAATTCTATGACTTATACGAAATTTTCTAATCTTATAGCTTGTGTTGTTCCCTAAGTGAAAGGATGAAAATCCTGTTAGTGGGAATATAAGCAAAAGATTAAGAAAATGATGATTTTTGCACTTTGTGAAGTTTTGATCATGGCTTTGTAAAAAAAATGGATTTTGTGATAGATGCCTAATGTATTCTAAGTTCTCTATTGTAATATTTGATTTGGACGAGTAGAGTATTCGATTGCTGGTTGGGGAATATAACTAAAACGGATGCGTTGACTATGGTTATGCCTTTGAGAAAGGGCTCTTCTTTGAAAATAAGCTTGTGAATACAAGGGCTCTATGGCATAATCATCTGAAAGACCTCTAACACAATCATGATACCTATGAAGAAAAGTTCTATATTTAAGTAAAACTTTTCGACTTTGATATAAGAATTGTTGTTTCTTCAATAATTTCTTGTGGTTGAGAGGTTTCTTTGGCTTCTTAATCCTTTTGGAAACGGATTTCTTTACAAATTTTGTAGATTTCCAATCTCGTAACATGAGATTGATCAATATGATAATGAGTGTTTTGGATGATCTTTATCTAAATTAATGTAATGAAAACACATCAAACAAATTTAAAACAGTTGTTTTAAGTCCTATGCTAAACATCAAGTGTGTAACCAAAATATTTTTCAAAAATTGTTTTAATAGGTTTTACACATGACAAGTACTTCAAATAGACTCACTCTTAGTTCTCAAGTAGGTCATCATAGCAATCAACAACCCACATCTTAAAACTGCGTCGACTCACACAGCCGTGTCACCCCCAAAAGGGCGCCCGTGTTTTTGTCTTTTCCAGGTGCGTACTGAGAGTGACGGAAGTGGATACCGGATCCCCTGAGCAAACAATCCTTGGTAGTTATATGGTGAGTATCTTGGGGGTAGATTCTTCCCTCCCCTGCACTGTGATTGAAACAATGTTCAGAAACTGACTCGGTTAGTTACTACACTAGGTTCGTAGTAAGGATTTCCATTCGGTGCGACAAATGATAGACTCCCTCGAGAGACCTCCCTACCTTTAGAACAAAGGCTTTGGGGATGGTTATCAATGCGCACTACCGTCAAAAGAGGGTTTCCCCAATTTTTCTTTAAATTTTATAGTGGGGTGGAATAGCCTGGCTTTGGCTTGAACCCACTTGAGTCGTTCCTCTTGGGTGAGTACTTTTTCCCACAAGAGCAGGCTCTCTACAAGGTTTTAATAAAGCTTAAAGATGCATAAAAATAAATAAGTGAGTTTGGCATTTTGATCACCCAGTTAAGGGGAGAGCATAGGCCTATCACTGAGAACAAAGCAAACACTAGGTTCAATTGTTAAGCACCAAAATAAAAATTTTCTAACTAAGTGAAGATATTGCTTCACATAAACAGAAAATTCATTTTAAGCTTAAATTGAAAAATGAAGTGTCTATCCTAGGATTGCTTTATTTTATGCTTTAGATTTCTACCCTAGGATTGATAAATTTTATGCTTTTGATGTCTACCCTACGATTGATAAATTTTTATGCTTTTTTTTAAAAAAAAATTTAATAACTGTCCGCGGCTGCGTCGGATTCAGTTAGACTAAACTACAGTTACAGATTACAGATTACAGTCTTCTAAAAATTTGCGCTGCAAAACATATTACGGGCGCTGAAAGATTAGTCACGGGCGCTGAAATAAATGTCACTGGCGCTGAAATATTAGTCACGGGCGCTAAAACAGTCGTTACGGGCACTGCAATAAATGTCACGGGCGCTGAAATATTAGTCATAGGCGCTGAAACAGTAATCACGGGCATTGAAAGATTAGTCACGGGCGCTAAACTGGAAGTGTTCTTCCGAAAACGTGTCTTCTGCGCTATTCCATTATTTTTCCTGTAATCAATCCAAAAAAAAAAACTGCTAAAAGATGTTAAAAAAAAGTCATGGGTTCGAGCCCCACGGTGGGCGCCAAAAATGTGTAAATTTTTAATTGTTAATCTAAATGAAAACATAAAACACTAAATGAAACATTATTCTAAAGAAATTGAACTAAATTAAAACAAACAAAATTATTTAGTGCCGTCCCATTTTTCTCTATCCACAGAGATTCTTTTGAAGCTTTTTGGCTCTCAGATTGTGTAAGCTTCTCCAAATGGCTGCTGCAGAACGAGTATGCAAAGGAAAACTATTCTAGATGATGATGAAAGTGAAAATGCAGATGAATATGGACAGGGGCTGTAGATTATGTACAGGGGCTGTGAATTGAAAATGTCATGATTCTACTGCTATTATGCTATGATTCTATGCTATTGCTATGAAAATGCTCTATGAATGCTAATGCTACTTGCAATTTGCCTATAATTTACTTGCTTCAAATTCTATATGATTTGGAGCTCCTGGCAGCTGTATTTATAGATTTTTGCGGCTCCATCCCGACCGGCAAGAATCTACGGGAATTTGTCCGGTAAGTTTGAATGGTGAGAGAGAAAATGGGGGAGGCTGAGAGGTTGGAGAGAAGGAATAATCCTGCTCAACCCACGGAACAAGTGCACAAACGAGAGAAATTTAATTTTCTGTTTTGGCCGCTTGTTTCCCTGAGTTGAAGATAAATCTTAAATTAAATAAATATTTAAATTTATTTAATTTCATTTATTGCTTATATTTGATTTTTGATTTTTGAAAACTATAGAAGAATTAATTAAATATTTTGTAATATTTAATCATGATGTGGCTTTAGAAGATTTTTGAAATATTTAGAAGAATTTAATTAAATATTTTTGGAAATATTTAATTATGAATTGAATTAGAGGAATTTTGAAATGATTTAGAGGAAATAATCAAATATTTTGGAATATTTAATTACAAATGATATTTAGAAGAATTATAATATTTTAATCTTTATTTGAATAAAATATTCAAACTAAGATTATATGATAATTAATATAAATAAATTGTAACATTTATTTAATTAATTAAGAAATGAATATGAAAAGGTGATTAAATATTTAATCGAAATGAAATCATGAACAATATAAATAAATTATTTAAATTTATTTATATGTAGATAGAATCAAAAGATTTTAATTAAATATTAAAAATATTTAATTAATTACCAGACAATGTGATATGACCATTTTTAAGTGTATACACTAATATTTTGATATTAAATTTGATAATGAACTTCCCCATTCTCTCAAACATCTCCTTGGTGAATAGATCTTGAAATGAAGTTGATACTAAATTACTTGTGTACTTGACCCATATATCATTGTAAGTTTTATACTCCAAATAAAGTATCTTTTTGTTTCTAATGCTCTAGTTGTGCAAAAGATGTAAAATCTCCTTTCCCATAATTCTTTTGGCCTTTTGCATCTACCTATTTCACATTGAAGACAACTCCAATTTGTTCTCAATTGGGCCATGAAAAGCTTTTCTCTCCAAGTGATATTAAAATCTAAATAGTACTTTTGTTGATGTCAAAAGTAGGGTTAAATTTTTTAAGGTAATATTTCTTCTTTCTTATTAATGTCTTTTACTACATGGATTTGTGAAATTTATCTATGAAAAATGTCTTTATTTCTTTGGAATTATTAGAGAAAGCCTTTGAGTGTATATGTCATTTTTCAACTACCTATAGTTTTTCTTCATCCATGACTTCTTTCTTTCACTCAAGACATCATTAAATAAAACATTTAATTGGGCCATCAATTTTCCTCAATCCATTTAATTTTTTCAAATATCTTAAAATATGTAGCATAGTAATGGCTTTGATAGGAGCTATACCTCTTTCAGCTAGAAGAATCTCAAAGGGATTAAATCTTTTAACTTAAATTTACTTATAATCATGCATTTTTGTATTCTCTCTCTCTGTATCCATTTGGTGTCTAAAGTGTTGCTAGCCCATATTTCACACCCATAAAACACCACCAAAATTACCAATAGCCTAAATAGAGTGCAAATAGTTTTTCAACCCCATAACTCTACCTCTTTGCATCTATTTTGAAGGGAAGATGCGCTCCCCATCCTCCCAAAGTTGTCTTCCTTCTACAAGTTTCTCAACTAAGTTTGTTGTTAAAGTCAATCCTAATATATTTATACTCTATTACTTCCTCTAGAATACTTCCCTCAAAATAAAGGTTAAACTAATTATTTTTGTTTCTATTGAAAAAGATCACGATCTTGGTCTTGCTAGTATTAACTTGTCTATCCACATCTTTGCAAAAGTACTCAAGGCCAAATAAATTCTCTTGTAAACCTTGAGCAAACCTAACATTTAAAATAAGATCATTAGCATACAAAAGAAGCCTGAAAACATATTCCCCCCAAAAAGCTTCATCTCCACTTTTTAAATTCAACCATTCTTCAAATTTTCCAATATGAAGGCCGTTTTTGCTTAACTCCACCGTTGCTCCTAATTTTTTTGAAAGCACCTACTTTAGTTCTAATTTTTATCTAAGCCTCTTCATAGAACCTATAATCAATTGCTTTAAATTGTACTAAGATACAAAATAATTCATTCTACATCATAACTTATTCCTAAAAAATATTTCAAAACTCTTCTTGAAATCACACAACAACAATAATTTTTCTCTTTCTTATTCCATATTTTTGAAATGATATTGCATATCATTTTTCCCTCTTTTCTTTATCTTATACCCACTTACTGATTTGTAAGTTTTCAACCCCCCAATACTCTTCTTAAACAAGTGCCATATAGTGGCGAGTACTTGCCTTTAAAGTATTGCAATTACAATTTTGTAGGGTTGAAAATAGTTAAATGTAAGTTATATTAATGTGAATAAAATTAAATATAAGTTTTGTTAATTATAGTATTTTAATTTTATTAATTAGTTTTTTGCATTTCTATATTGTAATTTAGTGAAGTTCATAATTTATTATTTTATTTACCTAATATTGATTTTATAATTGTATATTTAAGATTTATAAAATAATATTATTTAAAAATATTATAAAACATTTAATAAATGAATTTTTTCAACTAAATTTATGAATTATTATTAAAATAATTTTATTATAAAAATTATATATATATATATATATATATATATATATATATATATTATATTAATAATATTAACAAAAACATAAATACTTCCTAAAGATATATTTTATAAAGAGAAAAATAATATCAGTAATATATTAATAAAATATCAAAACACAACCTATCAAAAAAAAAAATCAAAACACAGTGTATAAAAAAAATCAAAACATAAATTAAAAATTAAACATATTAGAATTTTTACATAATCAGTATATAGAATATACCACATTAATATTAATAATTATTAAAATTATGTAAATAATATATTAATCATTATAATGTAAATTTTAGGATATTGTATTTAATGGAAAAAAAGTTACATGTCTATATTCTATCTTGATGGCATTAAAGTTATTTTAATATGAATAATAATAATAAACAATTAAAAAAACTACAAATTTAACATAATCATTAACACATTAATATAATTTTTTAAGCTAATCATGTTCCACAGAAATAATTTTTAAAATCTATAAAGTTAAATATTTTACATGTTGAAAGATTAAATTTTATTTCATTTTTATTTGTTTCTAATTAATTAAAAACAATTTATTAATAAATAATTAAAAAAACAAACTTAATTACAATAGTATTGCGTGACCGTACTAAAAACAATGCCGTGTCCGTCAATAACAAGGTAGATAGAGAAAGGACAACGGAAAAAACCAAAAATAATTAGATCTGTACTGGCTTCGAAGTCATGAAAAAGAGAAAGGCCGACAACGAAAGAGAGAAATTAAGCGGAAGTCTTCAATGTCGACATTTGGGGTGTTTTGGCTGTAGTGATGCTTGCCGGCCACAACATATTATTCTTTCCTGTTCGGCAGTTTACTATTGTTACTCAGGATTTTCTGTCAGACCCCTACTTAGCCATGCCAATTCCCACATAAAGCAGAGGATAATTACAGAGCATGCCGCTAATTGCAAGGAGACGGTGCTGCGCTTCGTCGCCATGGATGTTGTACTTCATATTTGTATGGGTGATCTTCATATTCGCTTTTCCCCTCTTTCTCTTCAAATTCGTATTTCAGTTCCATTCACCCTATTTCTACATCGCCTACGCATCGGTAATTTTACTGGTGACATACGTGGCCTTCAGTGAAAAGGTCGACGCGGAGCAGTCGCCTCCAACGTCAACCGCGAGGCAGACGGTGGACGTGGACATGCCGTTGTTCAATTACAGGAGATTTAAAGACGAGGTGGAAGACGGGAGCGGAGAGCAGTGCGTTATTTGCCTCTGTAATTACGACGAAGCGGAACAGCCGGCGTTGTCGCTGCCAGTGTGTCGACATAATTTCCACGTGGAGTGCGTAAAGAGATGGTTGCAGAGCCACGGCAGATGTCCCATCTGCAGCGCCTCTTCATTTCCTGCACACGCTGCTCCATTTCCTCCACCCGCGCGCACAGACGTTGTGCGTCTCACCGTCGCCATTGACGCGGTTAATACAAGAGAACAAGGTAATTTAACCCCACAGTAAAAGTAAATCTGTTTTTTATGTCCCGAATTTATTGATAGATCCAGAGCTTAATTTTAATCCGTACTCGCAAAACGCTGTAATATAGTCATTACTCAAAGTTTTGTGCATGTTATTGATGTTTCAATGCATGATTATACTTCACCTTATCTCATTGATTGTAATTAACTGGTCAGAATGAATGAATAATTTTTAATGACGTTTACGAGACCATCAATTTATAAAACCGAGTGTCGAATCTTTAATCATTTTCAAGTTCTTTTCAATATCTGTACTTTTATTATAAATCTTGAATAAAAAACCAACAATTTTGAAGAGCCTTGTATCCTTAGAAAAAACAACTGTGACCAAAATCCCTCTTACCGTTGAGTGGCAATGCTTGATTTTGAGGTTTAACTTATACTTTTTGTAGAGTATTCTGAAATCATGCTTGGGTACGTTTGTTATCCTTGTCCGCTAGGTATGCTTGTTGTACAGCTGTTTATAAGCATTTGGGATTGTGTTTACCCGAGCTCTGCTAAATTACTAGTAATAGCACGGAAGGAAGGTGTTATGAAACAGCGGGCATAATTAGTTTTAGTTTTATTCTTAAATAGTGTTATCTTTTTGGCAGAGCTATTACCTGTGGTATATTTCAGTGGGTAAAGTTATGAATAGTAGTTATCAACAATTTTATAGTATTTTTATGACTGATCAAACAGTTTATAGTAATTTTATTGTTTGTTCATAGTAAATTTTGGACAGTGAAGTATTTGTCTTATTTTTATTGTAAAAATAGACTTTTCATTTGAATTAGAATATGTCTAAGAGTAGCTTAGTTTTACAGTGTCACTAATTTTTAAAATGTACTATTTTAAATAAAGTTGTATTTCTTGTGTTTTACATTTTGTTAGAGTTTATAGAGTTATATATTTCTATAGTCTAAACATTGTTGGGTGTATCATCAAAAGGATTAGGAAGTGTAATGCTTATTTATTATCACAACTTACTATTATACAATTAAAATTTGTTATGTTGTTATATTTATCTTATTACATATCTATTAAAGATTTATTTTCTCTCTTCAACCTTCAACAATCAAACACAAAAATCTACAAAACTATATTTAGATTTAACATCTAATCTACATAATATAGTGGATTTTGGATATGAGAAAATATCTATTTAAGGATTTGTCATGGAAGCCTAATCTATATATTCAAAAAATAATTATACAACTACATCAAATTGGTTAGAAATTTGTGTCATACCCCTCCACAAATGTATTATTATCTTCTTTCGACAAAAGTGTTAAGAATTGAACAAATAAAACATTTATAGTAGTTTACTTAAACAATGCACATTTATATCTTTAAAGTCATTATATGTTTTGTTCAGCCAAAAGAGTCTTAAATTTTTGTCTATATCAACAATTTGATAGCATTCTTAGGCATCATTTATAAGAAACAAGCAGCTTTAAAGATATTTTAATTCACTAACATTGATGATTATGTCTAAAGATAGCCAAGAGTATCACAATAAACATTAAGCATAAGAACTTGAATAAATTTATAATCATATTCTAAGTCATATATCTTTCCAATTTATAACATAGATTTTTCATAATAAGACATAAAAAGTGCATTATTCTTATAAATTAGATGGAATCATAAACTTCTCCATTTCATGTGCTAGACAACTTGGTAGTAGCACCATCACTTATTGAATGTATTTGTTTTTTTAATGTTTGCTTATTATCATAGTCTACTTTTATATAATTGATCACATTAAAAAAGACTACAAAAATACACATGTAAGAATATGAATTTTATAGTATTTTTCTTACTTCCTCTCACAGTCACACAATCACTTTGATTTGATTTCATCTCCTCTTAAGATGGTCACAATATTTTTGTGCTTTTGAAAATGAGTTGATTATCATTGTTAAAATGTGGTTTTTGTTTTTAAACTTCTATATTTAGAAATTTGGCTATCCTAAATTCTTTCTCCAATTAGGAGATCCATTCTTACATAGTGAAATGTCTAGTATAAATAGAGCTAATATAGAAATATGGGTGAAAATCGACAATAATTCAAAATAAAAAAGGTCACCATTTATCTCTTGTATAGTTTGTCAAAGCTAGCAACTATTTCAAGGAAATCATAAATCTTAGAAACAATTTCATCTATTTGTAAAATTTCAAAATGGGAGTTATTTCAGAATCATTTTAAAATTCAAATACAATTTTAACCACATCCAAAAAACACTGCAATGCTTTCTGTGCTATGGATAAGCCATTAAACATAGAAAAGGGAGTTATTAAAAGTGGAAGAGAACCCTCCTATAAAATAGTTTAAAGGGTTTATGGTGACAAAATTCATTACATGTCTATGTATTAGGGAATTTGCAACTACTATGTGAAACATAAATCCTCTTTCTATTATGAGTTGATGGATGTCCATACCCTATTTTAACATTCTTTTTTTTACATAGGGTTGAAGGATTTTAGTTTTGGAGTTTGAATTTTTAAATCATGACTTCATTTGTTTAAAATTTTCCAAGACCTTTTAAACTAAATCTTTTTATGCATATTGTAAAATAGGAAAAATGATTTACATAAAATATATTTATTTTAATAAATAAATTCATACCTTACTTCAAATAAAACAAGATATTATGTCTACTCACAAAAACATAAAGATTGTTGTACTAGAACGATAAAGGAAAATATTTAAAATTATAATGAAATGTTGTTTCTAATACTTAAACTTTAAAAGAAAATAGAAAAAAATTAATTACATAAAATATAGTATCTTCCTAAGTTTATTTTACTAAAAATGAAAAATAAGCACAAAGAAGGCCTTGACACCAAAATTTGTAGTTCTCTATCCAAGACACTAGCACATCGCATGAACATATTCACATCATGTTGTTGTATAACTTTTCCATTCATACTAGAAAGCTCTAAAGTGTGCAGCTTGAGCCCTAGATGAAGGGCATAAAACATGGTTATTTACAATGATATTCTAAAGATACATTTATAGACAAAAGATTAAAGATGTAACTTTGCAACTACGTGATTGAACCTCCTCTACTAATCTTCCAATGTAATTTTTATGCTAACATTCCCCTCTTATTACATTGTTCCTACAAATGTACTCTTGAAAACATAGAATCCATTTTTCCAAGGGACCCCGCTTTAAAACTTACATGATAAAACTTGTTGATTACAAAATAGATGTATATTCTTGAGAAGATCTTCTTTTCGATAAACAAATCTTGAATCAAGTGGAACTCCATCAAGCTGCCTCATGACCCTTAGAAGGGTGTAGCTTCAAACTAAATTCTTGAGTTCTTGGACTACCATTTTCTGAACTCTTGAATCACCGAGTCTTGAATTATTCGACAAGAATCCATATTGAGCTCTGCAAACATATGACTCCATTAAGTTGTCTGATGACCCTCGGAAGGGTATAATTCTCGATCATAGTCTTGTAAACTTGTTGGACAACAATCCATATTGAGTTCAACACCAAATTACTTACCTATCTCCAAAAATTAAACTTTGCAATATATGTATTCTTGAAATTTATCAACATCAACAAGAAGAATAAGAAAGAAATAAAAAATGCTTCTCAAGAAAAACACCATCTCAAAGTGAGAAGCTGACTTGAGATGATGGTAATTCCTCCATCCTCCAATGTCACTAGCCTCCAATGTGATGGCTCAAAGTACGAACTCGTGCTTTCTGATCTTAAAAAAAATCTAAGTTCAAATTATGGTTCAAATTAGGAATAGCTTCTTCTTCCTTCAGTACTTATTCATCTAATACTTTCTGATCCTCCTTTCTATATAAAGCTACACACTTTATTACCTTTTGCTCAACCTGAAAAGCTCCTCAATCTTCTTTTTATTCACAACATCCCTTTCAAAATACTTATCTATCATATTTTCTTACATCAACCCCACTCACATAGAAGTGGCAATTACATAAACCTAACTCCTTTAATAGGCACACCATTCATATTTATTGGTTCCTTCGCCACTATTAGCCAACTATCCGAATATATTGATCATTGGTTCCTTCCACCGCTATCAGCCAGATATCACCATTAGTAAAATTTTGGTGCGCTTCAGGTGTCTTCTCCTCTTCCACACGCCTTAGAACCTTTACATGCCTGAATCTTTCCACGCCTTGTCTATGCTTCCATTAAATTTCTCCTCTTCCACACGCCTTAGAGCCTTTACAATCCTTAATCTTTCCACGCCTTGTCTATCCTTCCATTAAAGTTTGCACGAGCTTTCACCAATTCTAGACGGTTATGTAACAGTTTTATGGTTGGGCGTAAAGACGCAGTAAACATGGCATGAAAGGGAAAGAATGGCGTCAAATGTAAGAGATACCAATTGTATTCGAATGGCCAGCATACTCCTCTGCTTCAATTCATCACTCTACACTATCACATGCCTAGAGATTTTACAAGCACTGATACCAAATGAGAAGCATAAAACATATTGTTTACATTGATAGGTATTTTGAAGATATATTTATAGATGAAAGATTACAGTTGTAACTGTGTAACTGAACCTCCTATGCTAATCTACCAATGTAATATTTATGCTAACAGTAGAGTCCACCTAACCTGCAAACACAAGAAAATGAGAAAAAAAATGTGGGCTGTTTAGGGGTTTTCCTTAGTCAAAACTTCATTTTGGTCTTTTTGTCTTCCTCAAACAATGAAGATAAAAAATTGATAAAATAGTGTGTTCTTTTCAGTCCTAAGTTCTGTAAGAATTAAAAAGTAGTGAAAAATAAATGTATTCAATAATGATGTTAACTTTGGTCTATGGTGAAAACCACCATTGGAAGTAACTAACAATCATAACAATATATTTCTACTTCTACAATAAATAATTTGTCTCACACAATAAGAGCAAGTATAGAAATAACAAAATAAGAGAACAATATTACCAACAATGGAGATCTTCTCCAATAGATTTGAGAAATGTAGCTATTAATGCATTCTTTTTTAGAACTACAAGTTGCTGAGAAGAGAAAAGAATGCCAAGATAGAGTGTCAAAAGAGTTAGTGAGATAGTTGATAGTATTTTGACAAAGTTTCTCCAAAGAGAGGAATGGAGCTACTAGAAGGAAAAATGTGAAAAAGTCCATAAAAATGGCAAAACAACTATTCTTTTTTCTCAAAAAGAGAGAGGATGGTGTTAGTTTTCTATTTGGGTGTTACCACACATGTCATGGATAATCCATGTGGAAAGTACATTTTTGAATCTAGGGAATCCTTAGGATGCCAATGCATTGTGCAAACATCTACATGTTGCACTACTATTTACAGGGACTTTACTAATTTTCTGCATGTGTGTTCTTGATATAACATGAAAAATATTGTTCTCTTAAAGTGTGGGGAAAAATATTTGTTGGAAAAATATCAAAAATCTATTATTAAAGTACATACTAAAGTGAGTTTGAAACATAATGTGAAATTACACAAGTACACAATTTTTGAAATTACACATATATAATAGTCATTACATTGATGAGACCACTTTTTTTTTTGTGGTAGTATTTCACTAAAAATACTTAAAACCTCATTAAGAACATCATTATGTGCATATCCTATAATCATGGCATTAGATGAGACCATGAAAATTTGAAGAATTATATCAAACAATTTACATGCCTTTTGTATTTTCCCACACTTCACAAACATTTATACCCATACTCATTCCCTCTTCCCCAAGGTGACATCAACTAGACCATAGAGACAAATATTTATTAGCATGTTAGCTAAGACTACACATTTATAATTTTGTTTCTTATATCTAAGTTGGCTACATTGTAGAGCCTCTCTAATGTCTAATTAACTTGGCGCTACTAGTTATACACACAAATCAAAGGACATGAGAATCCTTAACTAAACAATTCATCTTTCACAAGAGGTTGCATTTAATTATCAACCAGGGACTCGTAAACTTTAGACAGTGCTAGCACAATATATGCGTTCATAGATTCTAGACACATCCTACATCAATGGAGTATAGGTAATTACACATGTACATGTAGTGTAGAAAAATGTATCCCTTTACATTTTCACACTTGTTTGGGCCCTCCCTATTAAAATCAGGCTTTTTTATGCCTTATTTGGTCCTATTTTGTATCCACAAGCCTTATTTAATGCATCTTTATGAGGATAATACCGACACTTATCTAATGGCCAGTCATAATTCATGATTTTTGGTTGTGTATTCCAGATCTAGTGATTTGGGACTCATACACCACCTTGGGCATATGGGTCCCACCTAGGTTTTAGGGCCTAATCCAAAATATTGCATAGAACATATCTTTTCTTGAAATTTGTGTCCCAAGTTTAGGCTACTAGGACTCATATGTGCCAATTGGCGTATGAGTCCCACTTTACCTTGGACCTATTTTGAATTCAATTCTTGGTGGGATTTTATTCTCCTAGATCTGATGTCGGCTTGTAGTGTTGTAATTTTGGGAAATTTGGCATAAACAAGTATAAATACAAGGCTATTTCACATAATTTGACCTAAGAAATCATAATAAGATATAAGCATTCAAGAATTCTAGAAATTCAAGTATTCAAGAGCATTCAAGAGCTAATTATCAAGTACTTTGAAGCATTAATTCAAGATTCAAGCATCATGTCAAAGTCATCATGCATCATGTGTGTTTTTGAGCTAACAAATTTGTGATGTAGGTTTTTGTGTTTCAAGCAAGTATTCAAGATCAAAGTTCATATCAACAATCAAGATTCAAGATTTACATTCATGCTAGACATTTCACATAAGACTGCAGCCTTTATATCAAGGGTTTGGTGATTTGCAACATTGCATATTGTTCATTCATCATTCCTTCATTCTATTTGATTTCATTTCAAGGTTTGATTTCCGAAACGAGGTTTGACCAAGGAAAACCCCTATCCACTAACAAATCAATGTTTTTCTCATCTTCATGTGTGATTGCAAATCTAGGTGTTTTGAGACTTGAAGATCCTTTGAAGAAAAAGTTGCGAGATTGAAGAAAGTTGTCAAAGTTGTCAAGAAGTTGTCATATTCATGAAAAGTCATCTACAAGCCAGAATTCAAAATTTCGGACTCAAAGATTGGAAGGGAGAGAAGCTATAGAAGATCACTAGAGGATACCAGAGTTTTGGACAGACCCTAATAGTGGGACTAAATCGCCACCTTGGGCGTATGAGTCCCAGTATACCACTTTTCAACCATTTTTTGTAGATCCTAGTTTATGAGTTGTAGATTCCAGATTCAGCTAGAAACCCTAAACTAATACTAAATCACCTAGTCTAGCATATGAGTTCTACTTCACATCAAAGTCAATGTTTTAAGATTGTAGACCTTATTTCAGGCATCTCCAATCTTCAAGGTACTTCTCTATTTAGCCTCAATTAGTTATTTTGATTTCAAGTTCATTTTCTAGGTTACATAGCTAGATTTGCATATTTCCTTCATTTCCTTCTTTCTAAGCATTTGCTTAGTGGTCAAACCCTCTTTAATCACACCTAAGGAGACCTTGTAGCAATATTTTTTTCCTAATTGGATCATTAGGTTGAGATCTCTAGGGTTTCCTTTAATGAACTAAGAGTGAAATAAGAAAGGAGGACCTACCTCCCCTTTGTGTGTGCTTCATCTCTTAAAAAGTGGAGCACTCTATTTCCTTCAATTCATTTAGGTGAACCTGACCTTTGGAAACCTTATTTCTGATTTGGAGAAAATTGTAGTCCTAGATCTAGCTTACATTAGCTTTGCATTAGATCTTGCATTAGTTAATTTTCATTTAGGGCTTCTAAATCTTGCATTAGTGAAAGTGCATATAGGTTGCATTTTTGCATCTTAGATCATTCAATTTCACTAAAATTTTGCAATTGAAAATAGTCAAGTCATCATACAAGTTACAAACCTTAACATTCACTTAGAATTTGCTAAATTTAGTGTCAAAACCCTCATCTGGGACTCATTCGTCCCTTTGGGCGATTTAGTCCTGATACAGGTTGTTTTACCTAATTTCAGGGAATTCTATGTTAACTGTTTATTAGCATTTGAACCCTTCAAAAAACCTAACTGGGACTCATTCACCCCTCTAGGTGATTTAGTCCTGTATCAGAGGTCTGAAACTATATTTTACAACATTAAAAACCTTGCTTTTGTTCTTCTATTTGTTGTTGTTAGATCTTTGTTTCAAATTAATGAATTTATGTTGAACATTCATTTCATTAGATCTAGCTTAATTTGGTTTCATTTCAAGTGCATTTTTAAACATAAGAATTAGAATTAAAAGTATATCAGTTATCTTGTGGTCATTGCATTTATCTTTTATTCATTGATTATCCCTTGCATGAGCTTTACAACTTGGTGTCCTATTGCTAATACTATAGTGAGACGTAGTTTGAGACTCATGTCATCTTGTAATAGCACACTCATCGTGGATCTTGGGTTATCTAGCTCTTTCACTCATAGTGTTGACACTAGTTCACTAGGTATGAACCATACCCTTGACAACTCTTTACCCTCAAGTAGCATGACAAGTGTTGAAACTATGGTTGTTAGTATCCCTCAAGAAAACTTAATCCAAATCCATGAAAAATTAGCAAACCTACAATATCAAGTGAGTATTGATAACATTTCCACCACTACTATTCCCACCATAGATAACATACATCACATGATTGAAAGTGAAAAAGGAATAGAACTTGCACGTAACCTAGCTCAAATTTTTGGTAAACTTACTAGCTGTGCTCAAACTTTGAACAATTTCCAAAGTCAAGGAGGAACCCAAATTTCTCATCCTACAACCATTGCCTCTATTCCTACGTATGCCAACCCTCAATTTACAACAACGATGCAACCTACTAGTAATGTCTTTCCTACCTTGGGTATTTCCGCTAGCAATCCTAGTACCTTTGTGGTATCTCACATCATATCTCCTACCACTTTACCTTCCATAAGAATTCCATTCACTTCCCCTTCAAACAAATATACACCTCCATCATATTCACCTCCATCTCAAAATATGACCAATGATGCCATCCTTAATCAACTCTTGCAAAATGTTTCATCCCTTCGAAAGAAATTTTCCACCATAAACCAAAATCAAAATGGCCAACCTTCATACTAGGTGTCAAAAGGAATCCCTTATCCTTGGAGATATTAAGAAGGCCAATACCACAAGGTATAGAGATTCCTAGGTTTGAGAAATATGTAAGAAAAGGAGATCCTTCTAACCATGTTTCCACTTATACTACCTTATGCAGTGACTTCAGCCTTGAGGATAAGCTCTTGGCTAAGCTTTTCCCTAGATCCTTGAAAGATACTACTTTAGAATGGTTTTCCTCATTACTAAGTAACTCAATTTGTTCATTCAATGAACTTGTTGAGGCCTTTATCAACCATTTCCAAGTGCGCATGAATTCTAAGATAACATTAGCTGATTTGATGAGATGTAAGGAAAAGGATGATTTTTTTTTTGACTAAACATTTCATGCCACCAATCTCTTTATTCCCAAATCAACGTAAAGATTCTCGATCCTCACCTTCAACAAATATTCATTAAAAAATTACAAACTAAGTTACAAGATAATCTTGGAATGATGAAGTCTCCTTCCTTTGTACAGTCATGTACTGCCCTTCATGATTATCAAAACTCAATTAGTAGTCGTGAAACAAAACCCACCTCTAACTACCCTAAAAATTCTGAATCTGAAAATCAAAAAAATTACCAATCTTTTAGGAAATAGAATAAAGGCTTCCTTCAACTAAATCCTCCTCAACCAACCCAACATGTGGATACCCAAGTGGCTGCGATAAATAAGACAAATCCTTTTACATTTGGGGATCTGACTAGACAATTTACTCCCTTACCCGATACCCTCCATAACACAATGCTACAACTTTTAGAACAAAAAATGATCTCCTTACCTCCTGTAAGAACTCTTGATCCTACTAAGCCATTGCCCCCAAACTTTAGATCAAATTCCTATTTCCATTATCACTGACAAAATGGACATGATATAGAACATCGTAAGCATCTTAAACATCTTGTGCAAGACCTCATTGACTCTAGTCAACTTCAAATTGGAGGTATTAATGATCAAGTAGATAAGTTTGTTGCCCCTCCCAACCAAAACTTGCAAATCTTTACCAACCCCATGCCAAATCATAATATTTCATTTTTCAGAGCTAGTGAAACTAAGAAGAATGATGTGATGAATGTTGACACGAATGATGACAACATGGATACTATTAAACAAGGTCCTATGGATACTATTGAACAAGATCCTATGGATGATATGGTTGGATTGATCAAAATTCTACCTCGTAAGGGTCGAACTAAAAATCCTCTTGACATTGGTTTTTCATTTAAAGGTATAATTAGAAATGCATCTGATGGTCCTCTTTACATAGCCGACTAAATCAATGATAAGCCCACTAATGATGAGATGAATGTTGATATGGATGATGAAAACATGGATACTATTGAACAAGATCCTACAGATGATATGGTTGGATTGATCGAAATTCTACCTTGTAAGGGTTGAACTAAAAATTCTCTTGACATTGCTTTCTCATCTAAAGGTATAATTAGAAACACATTTGATGGTCCTCTTTACATAGCTGACCAAATCAATGATAAGCCCACTAATGGGATATTAATTGATCCTGTCTATGGAGAGAATGTGGAATTCTTACTTGTGCATGAAATTTATCAAGACACATATGACAAACTGAAAGCATGGATAAAAATGCATAATGGTTTTGCTTTCCCTACGATGGGATCAATCACCCTTCCTTTAAAAATAGGACCGAAACAATTAGATGTCTCATTCTCCATCATCCTGACGTCAAATCATTTTCATGTGAAGCTTGGTCACCCATGGTTATGCTCCATGGAAGCTATCTCATCAGTCATGCTTAAATGCTTAAAGTTTCCCTTTGACAATGAAATATTTACTATGCACCATAGTGGCCTTAATCTTGTTTCTTCCCGTGGGATCTTCTCATTGGATTTATTTTGGCCTGAGCCTATGTAACCTATTAAACCTCATGAAGACTTCTTTTTCAAATCCTATCAAAATTTTAAGGAAAAATGTATAACAAAGTTATCCCTTCGAAACATGCATCAACCTATGATGATGTTAGAATTGTGAAACAAGCATAAAAACATGAGCTATAGGATCAAACAACAAACAATTACACCTTCCACACAAGAGATCTACAAAACAATATGTGCAATATTCTTCTTCTTCAACAAGAAAAAGCTACAGAAGAGACTTTCAAGAAGATATGGAAGCTCTAGATAATATCTGAGAGTAATTACAACGAGGGTTGAAAACTTATAAGAGCAAATCCCTAAATGAGAAAGGGATCAGATCATGACAAGTGTCAACATCTCGTGAGATGAGACATAATGATCTAATATTAACTCAACTAATAAAGCAATCCTAAGTTTAGCTAAAGTGTGTGAGAATAAATTAGACTAATAATCAATTATTAGCTAATGCATGATAACTCTAACACCCCCCCTTAAAATGAACGTAGGGAGTAGCTAAAAACCCTAAAAAGAGAATGTGTGATGGGTCTCGACAAACAAGGCCAAATAAGGTACCCATGTATAGAAAAAAGATCTCTATAATGCAGAGAAATAGAGAAAACCTCATGGGAAAAACTCCACTCCAAAAAAAGATGAAAGCCAAGTGAAGGTCTGAAGAAGCCTCCAAACAAGACAAGATTGTTCCAAAAGATAGGAACAAATGATGAACTAAAAAGAGCACCACTGAAGCATGAAGAAGCTGTAAACACCATCAAAGAATGACTGCTAAAATTTTGTAAGAAGAACCTCTGCTAAAACATATGACGATCAGGATCAAGAAGACAAGAATCTGTATGAGTTCCCCCAACAACACTACTCAAATCTGATGACAAACCAAGGAAAACATCAACAAATCAAAGATATAGATGGTACAACTACCAATAGTCTAAAGAACTGATCATATGAAAAATGGAAGGTCACCTCCAGAAATAGGAATGCAAGATTTTCCATATGGTAAGTGCTCCATCTCATCGAAATGCATGGGTGACCAGTTGTTGCATCTGCCTAGTACATAGGAACAAATACTGTATACAGAGCTCACTCCAACGTGAAACTAAGGAAGCATTAACACCAACAGTAGAAACCCCCCATAATGTTGAAAAGGGAGAGGTATGATAGGTACACTAAAATTGAATGCCTAAAAGTAGTGCATGATAAAGAACCAAGAACATCTGAATGTGCAGACATGAAATTTCAAGCATATATAAAGGGTGTGCAAACCAAGGCACACATGCATGAGAAAGGTATGAAGGAAAAACAAAGGAAAACATTAACCTCCATGTCACTTTATATCATAGTGTGAGTACAATAAGGCACAAAGTGATATGCAAAATCCTGTAGACACATAAAATTGACCTAGGCCTGCAAACTTTATTTTTCTCCATATTTCTTCTCAACATAATTAAAATATTTAATTATGTCCTTTGGTCCAAATTCAACTATTAATTAACTAATTCTTAATTATTTAATTAATTCATATCTTTTATTCCTCCTGACTATTTAAATAAATATATTACATTTATTTTATTTAAATACGTCGCTAATTTATTATATCTCTCTATAATTAAATAAATTCCTAAGTTTATTTAATTATTATTTCCTAACTATTTCCTCCTGATAATTATTATTATTTACTATTTATTTATTTAAATACATCATTAATTCCTTATGTCTTCTTATAATTAAATAAATTCCTATGATTTATTTAATTATTGTCCACCTTGTCCATTTTCTCCATAATTAAAAATAATAATTATTAATTATTTAATTATCTTATTGACTTTTCTTCTAATTTTAAATAAAATCATTTATTTAAATTCTCCCACTTTCTATTTTTCCCACCAAGTAAATAATTTGAAATAATTATTTACTATCACATGACTCCACCACTTTTGAATTAAATTAATTTTTAATTCAAAAGGTCAACTCAGCCTCTTAAATCAAATAATTTTAAATTATTATTTGATTTTCTAGCAACTTTGTTTTCCATGCCTAGTATCCTCTTGTCACATGCATTCTTGACCTTTGATTTGATTTTCCTAAAATCAAATCTCAGCCCTTCATTTCAAACTTTTCCCTAAACCTAATTGTTAGTTGTCACATGCAATTTTAGCCTTTGATCTTAGGGATTTGACAAACTTTCAATCCTGGTCATTCATCCAAAATTGACTTTTCTATAAAAAGGTAGTTTCAATCTCATTTGGACATCTCTTGACTTCATACTTCATGCTTCAAACTTTATGCTTGCACATATCTCATACTTGCAATTTCTGAGTACACTTGCACTTTGAGTCAATCCTTCAATATTTGCTTAGGTCTTTGTCATAGGTCAAAGTTGCTCACAAAATTCTAAGGGAAAATGTCATTTTACAGCAAATGGAGAGGGGCAATGAAGGTTAATCATGGAGGGCATGAAGGCTGCTTGGTGAAATTATTCCTTTCTTTTATGCTATTTTCCTCCTTTGTGCTTCATTTTTTAGCTAGGGTTTGTTTTATGCATTTTATTTCATGCTAACCTATATTTTTACCTTAGTTACATTGGTGAACCTGATGCCAAGAATATATTTTGTAGTTTTTGTATGACCTTTTCGTCATTTTTGTAGGTACAGGTATGAAACACTGCAAACACAAATTTTTGAACCGCATTTGATGCGTTGCAACACATCTATGTTCAGGAACGACACATCTGCAAAGCTAAGACACATTTTACACTCGTAGAGACACATTTGACATGTTGAAGTGCATCTAACAGCCTAAATGATGCATCTGTGATTGAGCTGCATTTGACAAACAAAATGACACATTTTCCTATTGCAGGTTTACTCTCAGTTTTTAGCAACATTTTCTAGTTTTCTCTTTATAGTTTTAGTAGGTTAGGGATTTTGGTTACTGATCTTTTGTTGGAAGCATGGGGCAAGCTGGAAGGAGATACTAACCCTTGTTTTGTTGTTGATTTTACAAATCCTTTTTCAATTCTAAACCAACAAACAAACAACCACAATTACAACTTACATATCACACATTATGGTTTAAAATGAACTTGCATTCATACTCATGGGATTAAAATGAACACAACTTGCATCTACACTCATCAAGGCTAAAAATTTACTTGAATTCTCATAGCATTGGCTTAAAAAGAACTATGCTTGTCTCATAATAAGTTGGGCTAAAATGAACAAGTATTTGAGGTGTCTTGTGGTGTAGTGATAACTCCTTAGTGTGTATGCACTTCTCTTGCGCCTTACTGTGATCTAGAGAATAAAAAACACTTAGGGGTTGCTTCTTTTCCATCCACATATTTTGATTTGGGCATTAAAATAAACAATCTTGTGAGTTTGACTTTTGTTTAATCTTGATTTAATAATAAGAGTATTCTCTCCCCTTGTGCACTTGTGTGATCCTAGGTGTAAGAGAAATTGTTATCAACTCTAGAGGGCCTACCTTGTGGGAAAAAGTACTCACCCAAGGGAACAACCCAACCGACAATGAGCTAAATCCAAGCTACTCCCAACCGATATATAAAATTGTTGGCAAAACAAGAACATACAACTGAGAGGGGGGGTGAATCATTTGTCACAGAATATTAAAGCTTTTCAAACCTTAATTTACTTAATCTCATATCTGATGAATGAATAATAAACCACGAACAATCAAAACATCAGAAACACAGAGAACACCAAGATTTTTACATGGAAACCCTATTAGGGGAAAAACCACAGTGGATGTTAGTCCACAATATTATACCCTATTAAAATTATAATGAGAAAATAATGGGAATGCACATGCATTCAAACACACTACCTAGAGCTCACTGCTAAAACACAAGAGGGCTCACTGCCCAACAATACAACAATATGGATTAGATCCATAAGATATGAACTGAAAGAATAGCTTCTACACAAGCCTGATTATAGTTCCAATTAAGCACAGAAAAACCTTCTTCACTTCTTCTCACTCTGCTCTGCAATCGAATGATAGGAACACTATTCGCACATCTGCACTTTCTCTGGCATACATTCGATCTGATGCACACACTAACTTCACTCAAACAATTGCTCTTATATATCCACAACATGAGATTTCACCAACAACTTAGTCGGCTAGAAAATATAAAATATATTTTCAAAGTCGGCCAAAGCACAAATAGATTTGTAATGCAAATCCACCAAGGTTGGCCACAACATAGTGGAGACCCAAATTAACAACTCCAACACAAAAATATTTCAATTAATTCCACCTCGAAGATCCACAATATGCTACTAACATCATGTCGGCCAAGAACATGATAAATTGAACATACAGAGAAAAATCTTCGACCACAAACACACAAATCAATTTGGACGTACCACAAAGATAGAGAATGATCTAGAAGCATCCAAAAACAACAAGAACTAATAGAGAAACATCCGCAACACTAGAAACATACAAAATCCATTCAGGAACTCTGACATAACACACAAAAATACTGTCATAACACAATTGTTCACTACATGATCAGATCTTCATGTGGACCTCTGAAACTTCCGGTGGATGAACTAGATATAATTAGAAAAAAACCCTTTAATCCAGACCAACTGATATTCAATGTACATAACAAGACACCTTCATGACCTTCACAGTTTCATAGAGAACTTGGAACACTCTTTTTAACAATTTTCTCAATATCCTCGACATATACAACTTTTGATACACCAAATGCTAATAGCATTGAAATCAATGACAACCACATATCAACAACACAACCACATCATCCAACAATCTCCCCCTTTGGCATTGATGGCAACACATGATGTGAAAAACATAATCAACCCAAGTCATAATCAACACTCTTTTGACTCTTCTTCCTTGGCCTCTTCTTCATGATCTTTTCCAGATAAGCAACAATTTTCACATTACACTTCTCCCCCTTTGACATCAATGGAAAATATAAACATTATCTTCCCACATGCCAGCTTTGAACCACATATCTACACATCTGACTACTCCCCCTAAGTAGCAGCTACAGAAACACCAATCTAGATTAGAATATGATCATGAAATGCATATATTGATGCAAATTAATGCATCCTAGTTCATATTAGGAGGGGTAATTACCCCTATCCTCCCTCTGAGATACTCAAAAGTATCCTTTAACAATGGCTTAGTGAATATATCTACAACCTGCTCTTTGGTCATAGCTTCCATCCAATGTTCATCATTGCAGGCTTCATGTACATTTTTTGGCTCAATCTTGGAAATCAATCAACTCTTCTACAATATTTCTTCTAGTTTGCACACCTTTATTTTCGTCTCCTATAATTTTATTTTCAGAATGATTTAACTTTACATACCTTGGAGTTTTAGGATTCTCTTGAACTTGTAATTCTTCTTCTCTTTCTTCTGCACTTGCACTTGCCTCTACTTCCTGACTAACTTTTTTTACTGAAACCACTCGAACATATGGAACATATGGAAAAATTTGAAGTTGATTTTGTGTCTGAACATTCTTCCCTTGGTTTGAATTATTTTTATCTGAGTCATATCCACAATATCTAGATGATTTAGCAAAATCTTCATCAACTCTGATATTTGCACTCTCAACCATTTTTCTTATTCTTTTGTTATAGCACAGGTAGGCCTTTCTTCTAGTGGACTAACCTAGAAAGATTACTTCATCGCTTCTTGCTTCAAACTTTCCTATATCATCATCTCTCTTGATGTAGCATTTTCTTCCAAAGACCTTGAAGTATTTAATAGTAGGCTTATAACCAAACCATAGCTCAAAAGGAGTCTTACTAGTATTACCATTCACATTTACTCAGTTCAAAGTGTACACAACAGTACTTACAACTTCACTCCAATACATTTGAGACACATTTCCTTCAATCATCATTCTAGAGTAATCATCAATAATCAACATAAAGTACCTTTCACCATGAAGACTTCTGACTCTAGAGGGACCACATAGATCAGTATGCACAAGCTCCAGTAATCCATTAGAATTATGTTGTTTGCTCTGAAAAGAAACTCTAGTCTATATTCCCATCTGACACTCCTCGCAAATTGTGTTAGCAGGCTTTACTAGCTTAGGTAGATCTCTTACCACTTGAGAGGAGCTAATTTTGACAATGTTATCAAAGTTCACATGACATAGCCTTCTATTCCATAACCAACTTTCATCTACATGAGCAATCAAACAACTTTCACTAGCAGCATTCAAATGAAAAATATTACCTTTTGTCAGTTTACCGAAAGCAATTGCATTTCTAGATTTTCCAAATAGCTTACATCTTCTATCTTTGAACTATAGATCATAACCCTTGTCCACCATCTGTCCAACACTTAACAAATTATGCTTCAAGCCTTCAACATAAAGAACATCATTAGTGTTATGCTTACCACCAAGACAAATAGATCCTCTGCCACGAATCACACAAGCATTGTTATCACCAAATCTCACAACTCCACTATCATAATTCTCTAGACTTAAAAATTTTCCTTTGTCACCAGTCATATGATGTGAGCATCCACTGTCAATGACCCACTCATCCTTTTCTTCAATTCGACCTGCAAGAGCTTTCTCAATTTTAGCAGATCCAGTAGCCTCAGGACTATCCTCTTTGATAGAAATGAAGACCCAACCATCTTCATTTTCATTATATTTTTCAGACTCATCATCAGTCACTCCTTCTTCAGCAAAGTAACATTTCTTTTGGAATCTAGATTTGTAAGGCTTAGATCTAGGGACTCTTTTAGGACATATTAATGCAAAATGACCAATTTTACTACAAGAAAAACATTTTATAGGAAGCTTGCCTTTATACTTACCTTGTCCTCTACCTTTTGTCTTCACAATCAGTGCTTCCAATTCTTCTAGTTCTTTGTCTTCTTCTTCAAGAAGTTTCATTTCTTCCTTATACTTGAATGTATTTCTAGAACTCCCTCCCAAATCAAATCTTTGCTTCTCTTCCGGATACAGTAGCCTTGAATGCAGTTTCAATCTTAGGAACAAAATCACCAAATTCGCTTAACTCAAAGGAAACAAGTTTACCAATCAGTGTATCTCTTGTCACATTAGTCAATGATCTGAATTCTTCAATAGCATGATCAATTTCTTTGTAGGAGGTAGGCAATGATTTGAGCACCTTAGCCACAATTTCTTCTTCTTCCAGAGTTCCACCAGCACATCTAATACCCATCACTATTTCATTTACTTTCTAAAAAAAAGAAGAAATATTTTCATCTTCACCCATCTTCAAATTTTCATACTTTCCTTTCAAACTTTGTAGCTTAGCCATCTTCACATGTACATCTTCTTCATAAAAAAATTTCCAGCTTTGTCCACATCTCATGAGTTTTCTTTAGACCTAACACATTTGTCATTTCCGAATCTATTAGAGCACTCAGCAAAGCTTCCATAGCTTGGACATTATTCTCAGCCTCTTTAACTTCATCAGCAGTGGAAGGACCATTATGAGGAATAATATATGCATTCTTTGTAATTTTCTAGAAAGGTTCACCAATGCACTTCAAATGACACTCCATCCTAGCTTTCCACAATGAGTAATTTGTTCCATCAAATCTAGGGTTGTCCTTCTTGTATGATTCCATCTCAGATCACCTCAAGTAGCTTTTAAACTTCTTCAAAGGAACCTGCTCTGATACCAATTGTCAGAAAAATAAGGACAAACAACTGAGAGTGGGGGTGAATCAGTTGTCACAGAATATTAAATATTTTCAAACCTTACTTTATGTAATCTCATATCTGATGAATGAATAATAAACCATGAACAATCAACACATCAGAAACACAAAGAACACCAAGATTTTTACGTGGAAACCCTATTAAGGGAAAAACCACGGTGGATGTTATTCCACAATATTATACCCTATTAAAAGTATAATGAGAAAATAATGGGAATGCACATGTATTCAGGAACACTTCCTAGAGCTCATTGCTCAAATACAAGAGGGCTCACTGCCCAACAATACAACAATATGGATTAGATCCAAAAGATATGAACTGAAAGAATAGGTTCTACACAAGCCTGATTACAGTTCCAATTAAGCACAAAAAACCTTCTTCACTTCTTCACTCTGCTCTGCAATTGAATGATAGGAACACTATTCACACATCTGTAATTTATTTGGCATACATTTGCTCTGATGCACACACTAACTTCACTCAAATAATCGCTCTTATATATCCACAACATGATATTTCACCAACTTAGTCTGCTAGAAAATATAAAATATATTTTCAAAGTCGGCCAAATCACAAATAGATTTGCAATGCGAATCCACCAAGGTCGGCCACAACATAGTGGAGACCCAAATTAACAACTCCAACACAAAAATATTTCAATTAATTCCACCTCGAAGATCCACCATCAATGTCGACCAAGAACATGAAAAACTGAAGATTCAGAGAAAAATATTTGACCACGAACATATGAATGAATGTGGACATACCACAAAGATAGAGCACAATCTAGAAGCATCCAAAAACAATAAGAACTAATAGAGAAATATCCGCAACACTAGAAACATACAAACTCCACTCAGGAACACTGACAGAACACACATAAATACTGTCAAAACACAACTGTTCACTACATGATCAGATCTTCACACGGACCTCTGAAACTTTTGGTGGATGAACTAGATATACTCAGCAGAAAATTCTTTAATCCACACTAATTGATCTAAGTCAACGTACAAAACAAGACACCTTCACGACCTTCACAGTTCCATAGAGAACTTGGAACACTCTTTTTAACAATTTTCTCAATATCCTCGACATATGCAATTTCTGATACACCAAATGCTAATAGTGTTGACATCAATGAAAACCACATATCAACAACACAACCACAACATCCAACATGTGACTACTACTAGAAAACTTAGAATTATAGGTGCGGATGTGTCACACAGACAAGTGATTCCCTTAGTACCTGCATGGTGCGTAAAAACCTATAGAGCGTAACCTCTACAGAGTGGGAAACCTCCTTATCAAAGCTAATTTTTCCTCATGTGTGGCCACCTAAACGGGTTCCCTAACTAAAAACAATTTGTGTAGTTGCCAAAATCCTTTTCTATTCGTTGGTGCAGGAACGATCGTTCCCAAGCCACCCCACATACTTGTGGTTCTTAGTAGAGATGAAAAGTTTGTCATGGGAGAGTCATGAGAACTCGAAGCTTGGTTGACCCGAAGAAGTGAGTGTCGTGGAGGGTAGCCAGTGTGGCCAATATTCTAAGTCATCTACTAAGAATAAGCATGGCTGGAGAAATCCAAGTGGGAATCTAGTGAATATAGTCCTTGCCATTCATAGGATTTTTGCTTGTATTTAATGTGCTTGTTTCCTTTAATTCAAGACAAAATCATGTGTTTTCCAAGTGTTTTCTGATTCAATGAACACATAAAACACCTTTTACAAATCTAGAAAATCATAGTCAAACAGAGACAAGTTCATAAATTTGTCAAAATTTGTAAGAAAACAAGACCTTGTTCAAAATGCAATGCAACTGAGACTCTGTAACACACATATGACTATGCTAAAACACATTTGATACAAAAAACAACACATCTGACTTAGTGAACTACATTCACATTTTGAGTCAACGCATCTAATAATACTGCAACACATTAGCTATATCAAAGAACGCATTTGTACCCTGCAACACAACTGATATCTAAAACAACGCATCTTCCTGTTATTTAGGAAAAGATTGTTACTATCCTAGTCTGAAATCAAAAATTTTGAATCTATTTCTAAACATCTTTTCCCAATGGTCTTTGTTTGAAAACTAGAAAATATTTTCTCAAAATTGTCCATCTTTACACCTTTTGGTTGGCATTTAGTTTACCATAGGTTTACCATCACAAAATTCTAGTTGCATCTTAGGATCCACAATCATTTTCAGCATAGGAAAAATCTTAGGTCTTCATTTTGCAGACTTTAGAATAGGAAAACTTTCCATACTTTGTGAAACCATTGCTTCCAAAAGTAGATTGTCATGGGACCAAGTCAAAAATCACTCCTTTAGTCTTTGTCATTTTATGTGAGATATTTCCAACTCATAATTCTAGTTTGGGAATCTCACTTTGTCACTTTGTCATTTCACTTGGTCTTACAAGCAATCCTTTGACAATCATTATTGAGACATTGGCCAAACTTTAGATGGTTAGTCAACCTCTTCTAAAAATCTCCCAAATTTGATTACACCTTAGAGTTTGTTTGTACCTTGCATTTGCATTGTCATAACATAAGTCTTCCATCTTTTTCCATTCCCTTTTATTCCTCACTATCACTTTGCATCGGACCTTCTCTTTAGGAAACATTGTCACCTTGCATCATACATTATTGCACTCCTGATTCCAAAAAGACCAAAAACATAGTTGCATTAGCATTGTTTCCTTATAAAAAAAAATCCAAAAAACATAGATTTAGTGTCATATCATCCTCATACATAGACTTGGTTTTCATTCACATTGTCCCTCCTTTATTTGAGAAAATCTTATATAGTTGAGACTAGACTACAAAGAAAGAGAAGATAAATGGATCCCTTTGGACAAGGAAACAATCCTTAAAACTATCTTAGTGGCATGAACTTAAACACCATTGATAACAACACTGACATGGGGACAACTTTCATCAATCCTTTTAGTGACATGAACATTGTATCTTCATCACAGAACAATCCCTTTGATCAATTCATATATGTAGAGATGAAAATGGATATGTGTTCATGGAAGACGTAGAGGCTGCTGCCCAAAACCCCGAAGTGGCTTCCTTTGTAGAAGAATTGCTCTAACAAGATTCAGAATGATATTTAGCCATGATTCTACACCAAGGAGCTAAATTTCCATGAGGATTCAATATTAATACCTTAAGAGAAACATCACTTGACCATGGCACACAAACTAGTCAACCTCATTCAACACCACCACATAACACAATAAAAAATACTTCCATTGGCACAACAACTCAAAATGCCACAAACACAATCAACACTACCTCCATTGGCACAACAACTCAAAACAAAACCAATACAGTCAACACAACATCCGCTTTGGTGAAATCAACCATATCACAACCAATGCCACAAATATCGACAATTGCATCACAAATTGTTGGGGCTACATTTGGGTCCTCATCCAATTCCATGGGACAACCTCATCAAACCTTTTATTTGGGTCCTCATTGAATGCTATGGGGACAACCTCATCAAACCCTTTTGGGAGAAATAAAAGACAAATTACTATTCAAGGACCTCAACCCAACGTCAATACCTCGTCACAAGGCACTCAAGTCAATACCAACACTAGTGTTCCCTAAAGGAAAAACAAAAATTTCCCACATGGTAATATTTATCAATTTGGGAAAGGAAACCAAGTGACACGACACATGAATCCATTTGGTCATCAAAATGTTCAAGGGCCACAAATTCCTCAAATACAATTCAACATTGCTTGAACACATATTCCCACATACGCATCCCATATTCATACACAACAACAAATTCCCACTCAAAATGCTCAATACCAACAAATCCCAACTCAAAATGCACAATATGCTCAATTTCAAAACATACCATCACAAAAAATGGGAACCCATGGGATACAAATTACCAACATGTGTGACACTACCAACAATCCTATAGTAGATGCACTAACGGCTCAACTTACTGCCTTACAAAAACAAGTGGAGGACATGCAATTATCAAACAAGAAGACCCATACATCCCTTGATTTATGTCCATATCCATTCAACACAAGCTTACCCATGCCACCATTCCCTCTAGGATATGTGGTACCAAATTTCTCCAAATACAAAGGAAAGACTAATCCCATTGAGCATATAAGAGAATTCATGACCAATTGTATAGATGTCGCATACGAACATACTTATTTGATGATACTCTTTCCTAGAAGTCTCACAGGTCCTGCACTTGATTGGATCACACTCTTTCCCAAAGGGATAAAATCATAGGATGTGTTGGCAACACAAGGGAAGACAACTGAGAGGGGGGGTGAATAAGTTGTCACATAAATTTAAAATTATTAAACTTATTCTCATATCTGATTAATAACCATGAAAGCATAAATCATCAACACATCAAAAACACACATAACACCAATATTTTTTACATGGAAACCCTGTTAGGGGAAAAACCATGGTGGAGGTTAGTCCACAAGATTATACCCTGTTAAAAGTATAAAGAAGAATAAACGGGGAATGCACATGCATTCAGGCACATTTACTAGAGCTCACTGCTCAAATACAACAAGGCTTATTGCCCAAGGGAAGACACACTTTCTTACAGAAACATTCAGATTACATCTGCAAGATTTTGATATGAGAAAATAGAATCTACTAATGCTTGATTACAGTTCTGATTAAGCACATGAAGACTTCTTCACACTTTTCTCACTCTTCTTCCCACTCTGCTTCTTCCTTCGAATGATCAGGACATTATTCGCACATCTCACACAAACACATGCCTTAAAATGGAATAAACAATTGCTTATATATATCCACAACAAGAGATTACATCGCTACATGTCGGCTTCAACAAAATAGTAAAACATATGCAAACTATTGGCCCAAAACAACAAATAATTTTCAATGTAAATCGACCAATGTCGGCCACAACATAATGAAGACCCAAAAAAAAATCCTCGAACATCAAACACCTTCAAAAATTATTCCAAAAAGATCCATGACATGCTACAATTACCCTATCAGCCATGAACATGAAAAACATGAACACGCAAGAGAAAATCACCAATCATGAACACAACAATCAATGTGGGAATGCAACACAGATAGAGCACAATCTAGAGACATCCACAAACATCATGAATCACTAGAGAAGCATCCAAAACAACTGAACTTACTAGAATCACATCATCTTCATTCAAGAACATCAACTGAAGCAACAAAAAAAATGTTGGAACATATTAGAAACATCCAACAATCTCCCCCTTTGGCATTAATGGAAACACATGATGTGAAAAACATCATCAACACAACTATCTCTTAGCAATTTCTCCCCCTTAGATTTCGACTCTTTTATCCTCAACTCTTCCACATGACTATTCTTCCCACAAACATTTTCACATCACTCTTCTCCCCCTTTGAAATCAATGACAAAGATACACACAAAATCTGAACCACATATCTGAACATGTGACTACTCCCCCTGAGTAGAAGCCACCACAAAATCAATCTGGATGAAGATATGACTATGAAATGCATGGACTGATGCAAGTCAATGCATCTTATTTTTGGTTAGGAGGGGTAATCACCCCTAGCTTCCCTCTGAGATACTCAAAAGTATCCTTAGGCAACGACTTGGTAAATATATCTGCAATCTATTCCTTAGTAGGCACATACTCCAATCTGACTTCCTTTTCACTCACCTTCTCTCTCAAAAAGTGAAATTTGATAGATATATGCTTGGTATTTGAATGCAACACCCGATTCTTAGAAATGTTAATTGCACTTGAATTATCATAGAATATAGCAATAGGTTCATCATACACAACTAAGATATATTTCAACATTTGCTTCGTCCACAATACTTGAGTACAATTGTTAGCAGCAGTTCAATGTATTCTGCCTCTACAGTAGTTAAAGAAATGGCATTCTGATTCTTACTTAACCATGAAATCAACTTATTTCCCAAGAAAACTGCACCACCACTGGTACTCTTTATGTCACTCACATCTCCTACCCAATCAACATCACTAAAAGCACTCAAAGTAAGGTCATCATCTTTAGGATACCACAGGCCAAAATCAACTGTCCCCTTCAAGTATATGAAAATCCTCTTCACAATAGTTACATGAGATTCCTTACGATCAACTTGAAATCTTGCAACAATACATACGACATTCATGATGTCAGGTCTAGTTTGAGTGAAATGGGGCAATCCACCAATCATGGATCTGTATCTAGTTTGATTTTCTTTCAGGGAATCACCATCTTGTGTCAACTTACATCCGGTCACCATAGGTGTACCAACTGGCTTTGAATCTTCCATATACCAAAATTCTTTAGCAATTCTTTCACATACTTGGACTAAGATATAAAGATCCCTTTATCTAACTGAGTGATTTTCAATCCCAAAAAGAATTCCATCTCTCCAATCATAGACATCTCAAACTCACTCTGCATCTCATCAACAAAATTCATGAACAAACCATCATCTCCTCCAAAAATGATATCATCAACAAATACTTCAACAATCAAATCTTTATCATGATCAATCTTGAAATACATATTACTATTAGCAGTACCTTTATTAAATCCAAGCTTCAACAAATTCTTGTCCAATTTGGCATACCATGCTCTTGGGGCTTACTTGAGTCCATACAGTGATTTCTTCAACCAAAAAACCATATCTCCCCGATTAGTCAATTGAAATCCATTAGGTTGCTCAACATACACTTCTTCCAATTCACCATTTAGAAATGCTGACTTGACATCCATCTAATAAACCTTGTAGTTTTTGTAAGCAACATAAGCAAGAAATAGTCTCACAGGTTCAATCCTAGCAACAGGGGAAAAAAATTCTTCAAAGTCAATTCCTTCCATCTGAGATATTCCTTTACACACCACTATTACTTTGTTTCTAACAACTTCACCTTGCTCATTCAGTTTGTTTCTAAAAACCCATTTAGTTCCAACTACATTTTTTTCCTTAGGTCTAGGAATAAGAATCCTTGTATCATTCTTCTCAATCTATTGTAGTTCTTCTTTCATTGCTTCCACCCAATTTTCATCTTTGCATGCTTCATTGACATTAGTAGGCCCAGTCTTTGAAATCAAACAATATTCTTCTGCAATTTTTCTCCTAGTCTGAACACCTTTTTTCTTATCACCTATGATCTGATCTTCTGAATGATTTATTCATACATAACTTGGAGTTTTAGGATGTTTTTGAACTTCAGGCTCTTGTGATCTCTCTTTTGTACTTTCACTAGTACCCTCTTTATTTTCTTGATTCACTGGAATGATCTGAACTTGATTTGAAGTTTGAACTTTTTTTCCTTTATCTAAACTATCATTCTGATCATCTGAAACATATACATAGGTTTTGGATGGTCTAGCTATGTCTTCATCAACCTTGACATTTTCACTTTCAACCATTTTCCTCAATCTCTTATTGTAGCATCGGTAGGCCTAACTTTTAGTAGAGTAACCAAGAAATATTCCTTCATCACTCCTAGCATCAAAATTTCCTATATCTTCATCTCTTTTGATATAGCATCTACTACCAAAGATTTTGAAGTATCTAACAGTAGGCTTATGACCATACCATAGCTCATAAGGAGTCTTACTAGTATCACCTTTGAATTGTACCCGGTTGATTGTGTAAACAACAGATTTCACAACTTCTCTCTAGTAGATATGAGGAAAATTTCCTTCCAACATCATAGTTCTAGTAGCTTCTTCAATTGTCCCATTCTTCCTTTCCAAAACTCCATTTTGCCGAGGGGTCCGTGGTGTAGATAATTATCTCTTTATCCCATGTTGTTCACAAAAAGAATTAAACTCACCGTAAGTGAATTCACCACCTCTATCTGATCTCAGACATTTAATCTTTAGACCTGTCTTTGTCTCAACCATAGCCTTAAAAATATTTTCATATTTCTCCTTGAAGAAAGTAACCCACATCATTCTAGAATAATAATCAATGAGTAACATTAAATACATGTATCCTTGTAAACTTCTGACTCTAGAAGGACCACACACGTTAGTATGCACAAACTCCAACACTTCATTTGAAAAATGTTGTTTGCTCTAAAATGAAACTCTAGTTTTCTTCCCTAATTGACATTCCTTGCATATAGCATTAGTAGGTTTTATCAACATAGGAAAATCTCTCACAGCTTGAGTAGAACTTATCTTGATAATATTTTCAAATTTTATATGACACACTCTCCTATGCCACAACCAACTTTCATCAATTTCAGCAATAAGACAACTTTTACTAGTAGCACTCAGGTTAAAGATATTACCTTTTGTTTTTGTACTTGATGCAATCACATTTCTGGAACTGCCCAATATTCTACACTTTCCATCCTTAAATTGAAGATTGCATCCCTTTTCAACCATTTGTCCAACACTTAAAATATTATGCTTCAGACCTTCCACATATAGGACATCATCAGTACTATGCCTATCATCAAGAGAAATGCATCCTCTACCATGGATTACACCTACTTTGTCATCATCAAATCTTACAACACCGCCATCATACTTCTCCAATCTCACAAAATTACTTTTATCACCTGTAATGTGATGAGAGCATCCACTATCAATCACCCATTCATCTTTCTCTTCAACTCGAACAACTAGGGCTTTCTCCACATTTTTACAATTAGCAAATTCAGTAGACATAGGATTATTTTCCTTGATAGCAATAAATACCTATTCGTCCTCACTTACATTCCCTTTATTAGATTCATCATCTGTCACACCTTCATCAGCATCATAATAACGCTTCCTTTGAAATCTAGGATTGTTAGGTCTTGACTTAGGAACTCTTTCCAGACACCTTGATGAGAAATGACCTATCTTATTGCAAGAAAAACATTTAATACGAAACTTCCATTTATACTTACCTTCTCCTTTGGCTTCTCTCTTGACAATAAGTGCTTCAAGCTCGTCCAATTTTCTCTCTTCTTCTTCAATCTCTCTCATTTCCTCCTCATACTTGTATATCTTTCTAGAAGAACTTTCTCCTAGATCATATCTCTATTTATCCCTTCCGTAAATAGTAGCTTTGAATGCAGATTCTATCTTAGGAAGAGTATCACCAAATTCACTCAACTCAAAAGCAGTAAGCTTACCAATCAATATATCTTTGGTTACATTTGTTATGTTGGCATATGGCTTGGAGAGATCATTTTTGGCTACTTGTGTTGTCATTGATGGCAACTGGAGTCAACAGTATTAGCATTACTTCTACTGGCAGTAAGTTTGAAGAACAGGACATCCGACTATGCAAGTGAAACTACGGATGATATTGCTCCCTGTACTGGATCATTATTTCATGGTGTGGACCTCCAGGAAATATTTTATTAACAATTACACTATCCTCTGATGAGTTTTATGGTATTGTATTAAGTCAGAGTTGGAGTTAAGACATTTGGTAGCATGATTCATGGCTTATTTTCCATTGTGGCCAACATGCTTCGTATGATGTTTTGTGGATCTATGTGGAATGTTTGTTTTTCTATTACTTATGTTTGGTCCCTACTAAATTCTAGCCGACTTGTGTAGGTACACTTATCTTCCACTTAGGTGATGTGAGCCGATATTAAAAAAAATAATATATCCTATTGTGAGGTAGACATACTTTTGAATTTCCTGTTAGCGGGTATATAAAGGAGATCCATAATTCATTTTGATATACATATGAGGTTGTGTGTGCGAATATGCAAAAAATGAGTATGTATGCATCTAGGGAAGATTGAAAAAGACCAGATCATTTTTGTTAAGCAATGCAGTGTAGAAGTAGAGCAGAGCAGAAGTGCGATCCGGTCAGAAGATTTAGAATTTGATCGTGAGCTTTAGTGGAACTGAATCCTAGCATTTGTTGATGTATTCTCAATTCAAATCTTGTTGTAAACTTTATTATATTTTTAACGAAGTGAGCCTCTTTTTCTTTGAGTAGTGAGCTCTAAGTAGTGCACCTGAATGCAAGTGCATTCCCCTCTTTTATTTACTTTTAATAGAGTAAACATTGTGGATTGATCTCCACCGTGGTTTTTCCCTAACAGGGTTTCCACGTAAAAATATCTGGTGTTATGGTGTTCACTAATATGACTGCATGTTTTCAATGTTTTCATCTGTTATGTGCTGGAAATGATCAATGAAGTTCTATTATTGATGATGACAATTTTAAATCTATTTTGAAAGTAGAAATCATTGAACACTGATTCACCCCCCCTCTCAGTGTTCCCAGTGTCCAACAATTGGTATCAGAGCTCTGGTTCCTCTTCAAAATTTTAATAGCTTGAGATGATTCTTGAATCTCAATGGACGCTGGTGGTATTCAAAAATAGCTTCTGGTGGCACTTGATCTTGATGAATCTAAAGCATAGGTCATGGATTTGAAAGAAAATCTTGCAGATGTTGAAAAATTCATTTAATCACTAAAGGATAAGATAAATGGGTCAAGAGAAAAGAGGAAAGAGTTGTGTGATCAGTTGAAGCAAAAATAAAGCAAAGGTTCGGATGATGTCCATCTGAATCAAACCCTAAAATAAATAACAGAAGAATGTGAAAAGATAGCCAAGGATAATGCAGCCTTGAAAGTTGAGATGGAATCTGTGACAATGAATTTTATCAAAGAGATCGAACATAGAAAGAAGAATGAGGAGAATATTTCCTAGTATCTGAAAGAAAAATCTGAAGAATGCTGCAGAATTAATTGTAGAACCATTCAGTTGGAGGTTGAACTGCAACAGGCCAGAAACTATGAACATGAAATTGAAAGATAGATAGTTACTCTTGGAAATGAGCTTGCTACTGCAAATGAATTCAAGAAGAAATTCAAGATAAGTTCAACTAAGCTTGATGAGATAACCAAAATTCAGAAGAATATGAATGACAAGAGAGGTCTTGGCTATGAGAAGGGTGAAAGCTCTGGATCTGAACAAAAGAACTCAAAAAATAAGAACAAAGGAGAAGACATCCGGTAAGGCAACCCAATGCTCAAAGATTTAATGGATATTGCTTTTCTTGTAATAAATTTGGTCATATGGCTTCTCAGTGTAGAAGTAGGATAAATCCTTGTACTCCATCATTCTCTGGTCAATGTTTTAAATGTAAGAAGTTTTGTCATAAGGCATTACAATGCAGAAGCATGCCTGCCAATACAAGTAACATTAAATGCTATACCTGTGGAAGATTTGGACATATCACTAATCAATGTAGTTTAGGAGGAAATCAGTGGAATGGTTGGAAAAGATAGAAAGGTTTGGTATGTTTCAATTGTAACAATGTTGGACACCTTGCAAAATTTTGTAGGAACAAAAAATTGAATAAAAGAGGTTTGGTTTATTAAGAAATTCATAGAAAGACAATAAAGGAAAAGAAAAGGAAAATTTGGAAGAAATAAGAGATCAGATGAAGATAACATGAGTGAAGAAAAGTGAATCTGATGAAGGAAACAAGGCTGTACCAGAAGTTCCCTCTGGTAGCTCTTCCAAAAACTAATATCAGGCCAGTGGCTTAGGGGGAGTTTCTCGTGAAGATCTTCTATCCCAGTGCATATAATTGGCTCTGAATTACTAGATGTCGTTAGTCATCATGTTAATTCATGAATGAAAATATTAGCAATCATATATTGAATTGGGTCAAATGGTATAGGTCCGAAGTCAAATTTTTCACTTGCTGTCTAAGTTTATTGAGTGACCAGAACTTCTAGGGAAACACATTTAATGCGGGAGAAAGTAAGTTATAAAAGGGGCACTTGGAACCCTAATTTGTCACTGTGCATTGAAGAAGAATAGTTCGAGAGCATTTTCTGCAAAATTTCAAAGGTGCGAAAGGCAATCCTTGCAGAGAATTTCTAGGTATTTTTATTGATCATTAATTTTGTATATAATTTTTTGATTGATAGAACTTTGTTTGAAGCGAATCATGAAGCAAATCAAAGGAACCTTAACTCTAGATGCGTATAGTAGTCAAAATATTAAGGCTGAAAGGAATTTGTTGTTGCTCACCTATTTTAGGAGGCTTGAAAGTCTAAGCATAAAATTTTGGATATATGGAACAAATATCCTCATTTCGTCAATGTAGAAGTAATTAAGTTTGTTTTGAACAAAATGGATGGTGATATCCTCACTCTCAAAAAACCTTATCAAATTACTAAGGATGTGATTAGAAATTTAACGGGCTTGTGCAATGTTGGTGATTTATCGAAGAAAAAGTTAATTCGCAATGTTGAGTTTGAAGCCCTAACTAGAATAAGGGGAGATCTAAGGGCTCTGTTAGTTGTGACGATTAATGATCTTTTGATAAGGTATGTGGCACATGGAATCTCATACAAGATATTCTTCAGAAATCATGAAGGATCAACCTCGGCAGGCGTTGCATACATCGGTCATAAAATGATAATTGAAAATGAAGATTTCGATCTATGACGTTTGATAAAGGAGAAAATGATGGAAAATGTTCAATTAACGAAGGATATTGACTACCCTTTTAGGTTTGGAACTCTGGTAATTTGCATTATGATGTATTTTCTAAACTGTTTGCCTGCAAAAGATAATGTAGTATGGAGAGAAAATATGCCGATTTGCAAGAAAATCTTCAATCATTATAATTCTTTTGAGAACTGTGAGCAAGTGTATGAAATATTTTTTAGAAAGATGTTAGAAAGGTTTGGGGAAGGTGTTATCCATATCCCAGTAAAGATAATAGAAGGTGGGTCATCCTCCAGCAAGGCTAAGAAAAGGCATAAGAGAGGAAGTGATATGGGTGATGTCACTCCACCGGTACCCAAGTCTGCAAAGGTTGAAGAAAAGGGAAAAGGTCAGTTAGTTGTGGATGTAGAAGATGAAGTTTCTAAAGATCATGCTTGATAAAGTCAACCAAAACTAGTGGAACCCATTGTGGAAATTGTAGAAGACAATGTGAAGAAGGTGCTCTGTTCAAGTCAAAGGTTGTGAAAATCATTCAGGATGAGGGTGGTACGCAGAAGATATCAAATATATGGTTGGATGGACCATCCTATGAGTAGGATGTCATTGAGGACACTCTAGGAAGATATTTTGTTGATAAGAATATTGAGTTGGAAAGTCTGCAGGATGTTCTCCCAAAAGAACTAATTTACTGTGTCAAAGAAGCTATGGAATTTGTACCTCTGGACAAAAAGAGAGGAGGAGATAATTTCTCATTTAAAAATACAGTTTAGGCAATCTCTTTCCAGGTTTAAGAAGAAAATAAATGTGTTGAGACATTGTATTGATTCGGGCAATAAGGTACTCAATTACTGTCTAAAGTGGCCTCATGTGGTAGGAAAATACAAAGACAAGTTGCAAGAAATTAAGGATGAGATTGTCAAAATTGGTCAAGATTACTATATGTCTTTGGATTTGGATGGAGATGTGAAGAATGTTGGAAATATACCTCAATCATCACAGGCTGAAACCTCCATTCGAGCCAAGTCGGTATGACATCCATCATGTCTGGCCAACTAGCAGATTGGTAGCATCATGTTTTGTATAGGTCGTTGTGACCTTGCAGAAGTCTTGCCGACCACTTTCACTTTGGAGTCTATCACTGTGACATAGAGCAGTCGTTGTAACCTTTCACCACATGAAGATCTTTGGCCGACATGCCATTCAATCAGATATTGTATATCGGGGAGAGTCTTAGTGGTTCACTATGAGCTCTCATTGATAGGAAGTCTCACCGACAGAATAACACATTGAAGTCATCGGTGTAACACGGCGGCTTGGTGAGAAGTTTTAGCGATTGATACATGTCTCGCTGATAGTGTTTTATGTTGGAGCCTTCAGGGTAAGTCTTGGAGTTCGATATGATCTCTCGGCGAAGGACGTAAGTCTTGCCGACTATGACTTGGTGCTCAGTATGACTTGTGTGTATTCGACATAATGTCTCGGCGAAGGTGATAGGTCTTGCCGATAGTTGTATGCTTTCGGTGTAACTTAATGTTGCTCGATGAAACCTCTTGGTGAGCAGTAAGTCTTGCCGATAGGAATGTTGAGATCGCTATGATTTTGATTATCGATATAAGGTCTCACCGAAGAGCGATACTCTTGCCGAATGGTAAACTCACATCTATGAGATTTTTAGACCTCGCCATGACCTCCTGGAAAAAGTGATAGGTCTCTCCGACTGTTTGGTGCTTCGGTGTAACACATGAAAGCTCGATAGAACATCTTGGCGATAATGATAATTCTTGGCGACATCGATATGATGCTTTTGGGCATCGGGGAGACATTGTTAGTGTCTCACCAAGATGCCAACAAAGCTTGGATCTCTTTTGACCGTTTGACTATCCTATGTGGAGTCTTGTGGACCAATAGGAGAAGCCAAATCTGAACAGTTGGAAGGTTGTTCATTGTGGCAGTTCTGTGAGGAAGCTCGACGGACATGGAACGACATGGTTATACTCTGTGATTGCATATTGTGATCAGTTGGTTGCATCGACAGATTGTTGGGTGGTTGTATGATCAGTAAATGTATTCTAATCTGTAAAGTCTATAACTTGAAGGTTCATGTACAAGATTGTTCATGGTGAATGTTGCTATAAACAGACATCAGAAAGATAAGTCTAAAACTTATATGTAATCTTTATTATTGTAATACAAAGTGACTTCTCTTGGTGTGGTGGGTTTTTCTCCTGTAAGGGTTTTCCCACGTATATCTGGTGTTCATGTGTGATTGTCAAATACTCTGTTTCTGATATTTATTTCAAAGTGCATCTTAATTGAACTGTAATTGAAAAATTTAAAAGTATATCTGCATTCTTCCCTGAGGTATTGATGTTAGGAGAGTTGTTTATGTATATAATTTTCCTTACAAGTGGTATCAGAGCCTGGCCAGTTGTGTTATCCTTATGGGTACGTTGTGTTTTTTGTGTCAATTTCCGTTCAGTGGGAGTCTTGTAGAATTTTGTCAATTTTTAATTACAGATTAAGATGGCTAGTACATCTGGAAAGATTGAAATAGAGAAGTTCAATGGCAGTAACTTTGAGTTGTGGAAACTCAAGATGGAGGACCTCTTAGTGGATCGAGATCTTTGGATTGTTGTGTCTGGAACTAAACCTACAGGCATGAAGCAAGAAGATTGGGACCTTGCAAATAGAAAGTCTAAGGGGCTGATAAGGCTCTGCTTGGCAGACTCTGTTCTTCTCAATGTACATGAAGAGAAGACTACATCTACCTTGTGGAATAGACTGGCATCTATTTATCAGGGAAAGTCCTTGGTGAATAAACTGTTCCTGAGGAAGAAGCTGTATAGTTTAAGAATGCAGGAAGGAGTGTCTGTAGCTGATCATTTGAACACATTTAACATGTTGCTTGCTCAATTAACATATGTTGGTGTGAAGACCGAAGAAGAGGATCGTTGTATGCTTCTATTGTGTTCTTTTCCAGACTCATGGGATCATTTGGTGATGGCTATTGGGAGTACAACATAGAATTTCAAGATGGAAGATGTTGTTGGTTCTTTGTTTTTTGAAGAAATGAGAAGGAAATCTTCTGAGATGGTGAAGGAGGCTCTTGCTGTCAGAAGAAGACTTAAAGAGAAAGAAAAGAAGGACAAAAAATCAAAATCAAAATCAGAAGGGAGATCAAAGTCTCCTGGCAAGAAGTCCAAGGTGAAGTGCTAGAACTGTGGGAAACTTGGTCATGTCCAAAATGATTGTAAAGAGGAGAAGAAGAAGAAGAAGAATTATTCTTCCGACAATGAATCTTCTCGTAGTGAAGGTGACACCTTCATTACAGCCTTGGTTACACAGGCATCAGATGATGTCTGGCTGATTGATTTTGGAGCATCTTTCCACATGACATCTCACAGAGAATGGTTCACAAAGTATGAAGAATACGATGGTGGAAAGGTGTATTTAGCAAGTGATTCAACTTTGGAGATAGTTGGCTATGAAAGAGTCAGAATCCAATTTCTTGATGGCAGAGTAAAGGGAACAAATAACATAATGCATATACCAGGTCTGGCTTGAAACCTACTTTCTGTAAGTATGTTGAATGATATTGGAGTACAAGTCATGTCCTTTGGAAATGGCTACAAGATGACTAGAGGTTCAATGGTGGTGGCTAGAGGTGCTCAGATTGGTACCCTGTACAAGCTGGATGTACATGTTGTTCAATGTAACAATGTCTCTGTAAAGTCACAAAAAGCCACTCATGGAGGTAAAGAGGGAAATGTCCCAAATTATGTAAACTCTATGGAAGTAAAACTTCAAGTAGAGAAGACTATGCTTTAGCATCGTAGGCTAGGCCACATAGGAGAGAAAGGTTTAAAAACTTTGAAGAACAAAAACCTGGTTGAGGGGCTTAAGGATTGTAACCTTGAACTTGAATTCTGTGAACATTGTACATATGGAAAGCAACACCATGTTTCATTTTATTCCAGTCCTCACAAATCTTCTAGTTTGCTAGATTATATTCATTCTGATGTATTTGGTCCAATGGACGTTCCTTCTTTGTCTAAGTCAAGATACTATGTGTCGTTCATTGATGATTATTCAAGAAGAACATTTGTTTATTTTTTGAAAAGTAAATCAGAAGTGTTTAGTCGATTTAAGGAATTAAAGAACCTTGTTCAAAATCAGACTGGTATAAAAATAAAATGCTTAAAGACTGATAATGGCAGTGAATTCTGTTTTGATGAGTTTGAAAGATATTGTAAAGACCATGGGATTAAAAGACATAAGACTACACCTTATACTCCACAGTAGAATGGAGTTACAGAGAGGTTCAATAGGACAGTGATGGAGAGAGCACGAAGTATGCTGATTAGTGCTGGCTTGGAGGAGAAGTTCTGGGCTGAGGCTGTATCTACTGCATGTTATTTAATTAATCATTCTCCAAATTATGCTCTTGTTGAGAAAAAACCTCTGGAAGCATGGTATGATAAGAAGCCCTCTTTAAGACATATTCCTGTTTTTGGCTGTGAGGCATATGCTCATGTGCCGGATGTGAAAAGATCTAAACTGGAGAACAAGGCTGTCAAATATATTTTTATTGGCTATAGTGTTGTCATAAAAGGATACAAGCTTTGGAATCCTGATGCAGATAAGGTTGTATATAGCAAAAGTGTAATCTTTCATGAGTTGAAACCTTCCACCTTGGATCTGCAGTTAGAGACAAAGTCAGAAAACAATAAGGATGTAGCTTTAATTCCTCCTACTCCAGAGAAAGAGGAATTGAGAATTCAAAATGTACCTAAAACTGAGGAGAGCTCAAGTAGTTCTGATAGTTCTAAAGAAGAAGAAGAACCTCAGCCTCAGCCTCAGCAAGTGAGGAGGTCAACTCGAGAAAGAAAACAACTAGACAGGTATGGGTTCTCATTGATTGATTCTACTTGTTCCTATGCTTTAATTTCTAGCACTGATGAGCCTAGGACTGTAAAGGAGGCATTTAAAATGTCTAATTCAGACTCTTGGTTGGAAGCCATGAATGAAGAAATGGCATCATTAGAAAATAATGAAACTTGGAGTTTGGTGCCATTGCCTAAAGGCAGAAAAGTTGTTGGCTACAAATGGGTATTCAAAAAGAAGATTGGTCTAGATGGCAGTGTTGAAAAATATAAGGCAAGATTGGTTGCAAAGGGTTATTCCCGTAGAGGGAATTGATTATGGGGAGATTTTTCTCCTGTAGCTTAGCTGACATCTATCAGATTTATTTTGTCACTTGCAGTAGCATATGACTTAGAGGTCGAACAGATGGATGTGAAAACAACATTTCTTCATGGTGATCTTGAAGAAGAAATTTATATGTCCCAGCCTGAGCATTTTGTTGAAAAAGGTAAAGAGAATCTGGTTTGTAAATTAAAGAAATCTTTGTATGGGTTAAAGCAGTCACCTAGAATGTAGTACCAGAAATTTGATACTTTTGTATTGTCTTTGGGATTTGTGAGATCAAAATCTGATCATTGTGTTTATTACAAAGCTGAAAGTGATCAAGTCCTTATTATTGCTCTCTATGTTGATGATATGTTGTTCATAGGCAATAGTAAGCTAATGATTTATGATCTTAAGTCTCAGTTGTCTGCTAAGTTCAAAATGAAAGATCTTGGTGCAGCAAGGTATATTCTGGGGATGGAGATAACTAGGGACAGGAGTAGTAGAAAACTTTGGCTAAGTCAAAGTAAGTATATCATAATTTTTCTAGAGAGATTTTGCATGAATGATTGCAAGCAGTTAGTTGTTCCAGTCTTGAAGGAAATGAAGCTATCTGTTGAAGACTGTCCAAAATCTCCTACTGAGATGGAGGACATGACCAGTGTACCCTATGCTAGTGTAGTAGGAAGTCTTATGTATGCAATGGTCTGTACAAGGCCAGACATTTCCCAAGTAGTGGGAGTACTTAGTCAATTTATGGCTAATCCAGGAAGAACACATTGGGATGTTGTTAAGAGAGTGTTTAGATACTTGAAGGGGACTTCAGATTTTGCTTTGTGTTACCATGGGAACTTGGTTGAATCATAGAGGACTCTTAGAATTCATGGATATGTAGATTCTGATTGGGCAGGGGACATTTACAGTAGGAGGTCCACCAGTGGATACATTTTCATGTTGAATGGTGGTGCAATGAGTTAGATGAGTAAGCGGCAGGCTGTAGTCGCTTTGTCCACTATAGAGGCTGAATCCATGGCAGCTACTCATGCTTGTAAAGAAGCAGTTTGGTTAAAACATTTGTGTTCTAACATTGGTTTTGATGCAGGGGAAATAACTATTTTTTGTGACATTCAGAGTGCAAATTGTCTGGCAAAGAATCCTACTTTCCATGCCAAGACGAAACATATAGATGTACAATACCACTTTGTACAAGATATGGTGGAGGATGGAAAGGTCGGTTTGGAGAAGGTTGATACTCTAGAGAATGTTGCAGATTCATTGATGAAGCCAGTGAGCACAGACAAGTTCTGGTGGTGTGCCAGTTCAACGGGCCTTAGTGCCCATGATTTTCAGTAAGTTTTGTTATGCTCTGGAGGTGCCTGTATGATCTTTGTCAAGTGGGAGATTGTTGGAAATATGCCTCAATCATCACAGACTAAAACCTCCATTGGAGCCAAGTCGGTATGACATCCATCATGTCTGGCCGACTAGCAGATTGGTAGCATCATGTTTTGTACAGGTTGTTGTGACCTTGCAGAAGTCTTGCCGACCGCTTTCACTTTGGAGTCTATCGCTGTGACATAGAGCAGTCATTGTAGCCTTTCACCGCATGAAGGTCTTTGGACGACAAGCTATTCAATTAGATATTATATATCGGGGAGAGTCTTAGTGGTTCGCTATGAGCTCTCATCGATAGGAAAGTCTCACCGACAGGATAATGCATTGAAATCATCGGTGTAACACGACAGCTCGGTGAGAAGTCTTAGCGATTGCTACATGTCTAACCGACAATGTTTTATGTTGGAGCCTTCGGGGTAAGTCTTGGAGTTTGGTATGATCTCTCAGCGAAGGACGTAAGTCTTGCCGACTGTGACTTGGTGCTCGGTATGACTTGTGTGTATTCGGCATAATGTCTCGGTGAAGGTGATAGGTCTTGCCGATAGTTGTATGCTTTCGGTGTAACTTAAAGTTGCTGAAGATGAAACCTCTTGGCGAGCGGTAAGTCTTGCCGATAGGAATGTTGAGATCACTATGATTTTGATTATCGATATAAGGTCTCACCGAAGAGTGATACTCTTGTCGAATGGTAAACTCACATCTATGAGATTTTTAGACATCGCTATGATCTCTTGGCGAAAGCGATAGGTCTCGCCGACTGTTTGGTGCTTCGGTGTAACACATGAAAGCTCGATAGAACATCTTGGCAATAACAATAACTCTTGGCGACATCGATATGAAGCTTTTGGGCATCGGGGAGACACTGTTAGTGTCTCACCAAGATGCCAACAAAGCTTGGATCTCTTTTGACCATTTGACTGTCCTATGTGGAGTCTCGTGGACCAATAGGAGAAGCCAAATCTGAACAGTTGGAAGGTTGTTCGTTGTGACAGTTCTGTGAGGAAGCTCAACGGACATGGAACGACATGGTTATACTCTGTGATTGTAGATTGTGATCGGTTGGTTGCATCGACGGATTGTTGGGTGGTTGTATGATCAGTAAATGTATTCTAATCTGTAAAGTCTGTAACTTGAAGGTTCCTGTACAGGATTGTTCATGGTGAATGCTACTATAAACAGACATCAGAAAGATAAGTCTGAAACTTGTATGTAATCTTTATTACTGTAATACAAAGTGACTTCTCTTGGTGTGGTAGGTTTTTCTCCCATAAGGGTTTTCCCACGTATATCTGGTGTTCATGTGTGATTGTCAAATACTCTATTTCTGATATTTATTTCAAAGTGCATCTTAATTGAACTGTAATTGAAAAATTTAAAAGTATATTTTCATTCTTCCCTGAGGTATTGATGTTAGGAGAGTTATTTCCACATCTAATTTTCCTTACAAAGAAGAAGGTTCATGCTCTGCAAGATGAGCATACAAAGGTCCATTGTGCTAGAAATACTCTTATTGATACCTTCTGGAAAGTAAAAGACCTAACTGAAGGGAGACTAGAGCAGATGGTTGAGGTGCTCAAGTCAGGAGAAAAGTTGGAAGCTGCAATCATCATTCCTGAGTCGCTTGTTCAGATCATCAACAGAACCTCAGAAAATAATAGCTTGATCATTACCATTGGAATTGTGGTAGATTCATGGAAGAAATTCCTTCTAGAAATGAAAGCTAGGTATAAAATAATTTTCTGAACTCTTGCTACAGTTGTCAAATTTTGATTAATTTTTTGCATCATCAGTTGGGAAAAGAATGGAGTAAAAGTAAGTGCAATGTAGAGCAGATATAATAGAGCTTTATCATTGATGTCAAAAGGGGAGAGAATGAGTGAAAAATCTCCTAGATATCCATAGGGCCCGAGTAGTAATTTTTTTTTTGGTTTTGACACTTAGTCAAATTTTCACTAAGTGTTGCCATCAATACTAAAGGGGGAGATTGTTGGCATATGGCTTGGAGAGATCAGTTTTGGCTACTTGAGTCAACAGTATGATCCACAGTATTAGCATTACTTCTATCGGTAGTAAATTTGAAGAACAGGACATCCAGTTGCTCAAGTGAAACTGCGCATGATATTGCTCACTGTACCAGATAATTATTTCATGGTGTGGACCTCCAGGAAATAGTTATTAACAATTACACTATCCTCTGATGAGTTTTATGGTATTGTATTAAGTCAGAGTTAGAGTTAAGAGTTTCGGTAGCATGATTCATGGCTTATTTTCCATTATGACTGACATGCTTCGTATGATGTTTTGTGGATCAATGTGGAATGTGTGTTTTTCTATTACTTATATTTGGGTCCCTAATAAATTATAGCTGACTTGTGTAGGTACGCTTATCTTCCACTTAGGTGATGCGAGCCAACATAAAATAAAAATACTATATCCTATTGTGAGGTCGACATACTTTTGAATTTCTTGTTAGCAGGTATATAAAGGAGATCCATAATTCATTTTGATAAACATATGAGGGTGTGTGTGTGAATATGTGAACAAGGAGTATGTATGCATCTAGGGAAGATTGAAAAAGAGGAAATCATTTTTGTTAAGCAGTGCAGTGCAGAAGAAGAGCAGAGTAGAAGTGCGATCTGGTTAGGAGATCCAGAATTTGATCTTGAGCTTCAATGGAACTGAATCCTAGCATTTGTTGATGTTGTATTCTTAGTTCAAATATTGTTTTAAACTTTACTATATCTGTAAGGCAATGATCCTCTTTTTCTTTGAGTAGTGAGCTCTAGGTAGTACACCTGAATGCAAGTGCATTCCCCTATTTTATTTACTTTTAACAGAGTAAACATTGTGGATTGATCTCCACCGTGGTTTTTCCCTAATAGGGTTTCCACGTAAAAATATTTGGTGTTATGGTGTTCACTAATATGACTGCATGTTTTGAATGTTTTCATCTATTATGTGCTGGAAATGATAAATGAAGTTCTATTATTGATGTTGACAATTTTAGATCTATTTTGAAAGTAGAAATCATTGAACACTGATTCACCCCCCCTCTCAGTGTTCCTAGTGTCCAACATGTTACAGTCTAGAGCTCCTCAATAGTAGTAGCTTTGACTTTGTATGTAGCATGAAAGGATCTAAGCACTTTAGCAACAATCTCTGATTCTTCCAATTTTCCACTAGCACATCTAATACCACAACAAGTTCATTCACTCTTTGCATGAAAGAAGTAATGTTCTCATCATCACCCATTCTCAACATTTCATATATCCCTTTTAGACTTTGCAACTTCAAAATCTTCAAATTAGCATCACCTTCATACAAAGTTTCCAACTTTTTCTAGATCTCATAAGCAGTCTTCGGATCCATAACATTTGTCATCTCAGAATCAGTCAGAGCACTCAACAATGCTTCCTTAGCCCTGATATTGTACTCCACATCCTTAATCTCAGCAACAGTAGAAAGACCATTCTGTGGGATAACATACCTATTCCTTGTAATGTTCTAGTAGGGTTCACCAATGCATCTTAGATGACACTCCATTCAAGTCTTCCATAGAGAATAATTTGTTCCATCAAATCTCAGACTATCCTTCTTATATGTCACCATCATGGATCACCTCAAGCTATTAAACTTCTTCCAATGAACCTGCTCTAATACCAATTGTTGGAACACAAGGGAAGACAACTGAGAGGGGGGTTGAATCAGTTGTCATAGAAATTTAAACTTATTAAACTTATTAACCTTATTCTCAGATCTGATTAATAACCATGAAAGCATAAATCATCAACACATCATCAACACACATAACACTAATATTTTTTACATGGAAACCCTGTTAGGGGAAAAACCATGGTGGAGGTCAGTCCACAAGATTATACCCTATTAAAATTATAAAGAAGAATAAATCAGGAATGCACATGCATTTAGGCACACTTCTTAGAGCTCAATACTCAAATACAATAAGGCTTATTTCCCAAGGGAAGACACACTGTCTTACAAAAACATTCAGATTACATCCGTAGGATTTTGAACTAAGAAAATAGCATCTGTTAATGCCTAATTACAGTTCTGGTTAAGAACATGAACACTTCTTCATGCTCTGCTCACTCTTCTTCATACTTTACTTCTGCCTTGAAATGATTAGGGAATTATTCGCATATATCACACACACGCATTCCTTCAAATGGAATAAAAAATCACTTATATATATCCACAACAAGAGATTACATCGCTACATGTCAGCTTCAACAAAATAATAAAACATATGCAAACTGTCGGCCCAAAACAATAAATAATTTTCAATGTGAATCGACCAATGTCGGCCACAACATAATGAAGACCCAAAAAAAATCCTTGAACATGAAACACCTTAAAAAATTATTCCATGAAGATCCACGACATGCTACAATTACCCTATCATCCATGAACATGAAAAACATGAACACGCAAGAGAAAATCACCAATCACGAGCACAACAATCAATGCAGATATGCAACACAGATAGATCATGATCTAGAAACATCCACAAATATCATGAATCACCATAGAAGCATCCACACCAACTGAACTTACTAGAATCACATCATCTTCATTCAAGAACATCAACTGAAGCAACAAAAAAGCTATCGGAACACAACTGCTCATAACTTGATCAAATCTTCATGCGGATCTCTGAAACTTAATGTGGATAAACTAGATATACTCGAAAACAAACCCTTTAATCCACAACCTTTGATCATCAACGTACTGAGCTAACCAACATACTGAACTTCACTACATCACTGACAACCTGCAACTTATTCCATTACAATTTTCTCAATATCCTTGACATATACATCCTTTAAGACATTAATGCCAATAGTGTTGACATCAATGACAACCACATATCAGCAACATCCAATAGGATGAACTCGCCAATAAATTTGTGGAAAATTATGCCTACAAAAATGAAACTAATATTACTATTGCTACATTACATAAAACCACCCAAGAAGAAACTGGTGAAACATTCATTTTGTTCTTCCAAAGATGGCAAGGTCTAGCAAGTTGATGTCTCATTGAGATACCCAAAAAGGAGAAAGTAAACATGTTTGTTCAAAATATTTTTGGACCATTGAAATACAACTTGCAAGTCCATTGTTGCACTACCTTCATAGATCTTGTAGAAAAGGGAGTCCAACTTGAAAAGGCTCTCCTTGAAAAATGTGAACTTAAATGTGCAATAAAAAACATAAACAAAAACCCAACTAAGGATAAGAACAAATATTCGGTCAAGAACAAGCATATTACCAATGATGGTGTTGTCGATGCTAAAGTAATAAATACAATGGGTCCTACAATCACACTTAGAGGATCTAAATTGCAAAATGCTCCTTTGACCACCCCAACACCTACAACAAATGCCATTCAAAATAATCAATACCAAGGACAACAATGACAAAACTGATAATTTCCCAAAAAAATGCGCACACACCATTGGGAGAACCAGTTGAAGCTATCCTCAAGAAACTCATCCAATCCAATGTCATAACATTGGAAGACCCTAAATCGTATGACCCAAGGCAATTCAAACCATCATGGTGGGATGATAATGCCTTCTTTGATTATCATTGAATAAAAGGACATAAAACCTCATCCTGCAGATAGTTGAGAAATATTATACAAGACCTTATTGAAAGTCGTTTCATTGAAATAGATGGTAAATAATTTCCTTCTAATTTGGACCATACCATTCACAAAAATCCACTGCAAGATCATGGTTCAGGTAATCCCTCTTCATCAGGTCAAAAGACTAACAACAGAGCCAATTACACTCATACTGCCTTTGACTACTCAAGTGAACCTGTAATTAATCACCTTCAAGCTACTAATGAACATGTTAATACCATCACCATTAAAAAGACTCCGGAGTGTAATGTCACCACTCGTCCATGCAAGATCACAATACCTGGTCCTTATGCTAAACAACCACAACCCAAAGGACAACTCAACCTTGTTGACCAATTGGGTAAAACTCCTACACAAATTTCCATACTCGAACTATTGTGCATGTTGCCCTCACATAAAGCTATCCTTGATAAGGCCTTAAAGGAGTCTTTTTTTCCTACCAACATTGATGTCAACCACTTTGAAGCTATGGTAAGATATCTGACTACTTCCCATCATGTCACCTTTTCAGATCAAGATTACTCCTCGCCTAAACCATCTCATAATGATGCATTACATATTGAAGTCTTCATCCACAAACACAAGGTTAGATGAGTCCTAGTAGATGGTGGAGCACGATTGAACATATGCTCCTTAAAATTGGTCAAGGCACTACGCTTCTCTGATGCATGTGTAGATGCCACCAAGAGAATAGTCATAAAAGCATATGATGATGAGGAATGTTCTTCTAAGGGAATTATCACACTCCATTTTCATGTGGGGCCAATAATTATAGATACCACATGTCAAGTCTTGGATCTAGAGGGTATGTGTAGGATCATGATGGGCCAAAAAGTGGCAATATGATGGGTATGTGGCTGACGATTTTTTTTTTACCCAAAATTGATGAAACGAAAATGGTTTTTAAAGGAGATTCTTAGCTTTCCACCAGTATAAATTATTCTTTAATTTGAATTTAATAAGTAATTATTATTCATTTTCTATTTGAATTACAACTAAAGTCCTGATTGATAGGTTGAAGGTGATCCCATAATAGTGGTTTACAATTTTTGGCCAAACTGGACACTGAAATTATTATTTTTAACTAAATCTTCACATTCGGGCACCTATAGCAGCTAAACTGTGAGGAATTTGAAGATGGTGCAAACTTGAGTCTCATCAAATTTTTTCTGTAAATTCTAAAAATATTTTTTCAAAATTTTTGGAATCAAATTGCACTTCTTTTTCCATCTCCCATCTAAAATATTTTTTTCTCGTAAAACAACATTTTAAAAAGTGACGCATAACCTGATAACACACAACTTTTTTCCATGAAGGATGAAAAATTCTAATTCTTCAAATTTAGATTTGTAACCTGACATCTAGTGCTTCCACTTGGTTAGATAGTTTTTTATTGAATATTTTTTCTTTAATCAAGTTTCAAAGTCAAACAAATTAAAATTCAGACATAACACGACTGTATAACCGTAAATTTTTTTTGTATGTATCAAATTCTAATTCTATTTTTTTTGTTGGATCAAGGACTTCAATATCCGGTGCACTCATATTTTCAATTTTTTTTTGATAATCTTCTATTTTTCCACATGTGAAGAACAAAGAAATTCATTTTCAATGAAAAACCTATGTTTAATAAAACTTGAAAATAAATACATAACAAAACCAAAACATATTAAAATTATATTCATTGGATAGCTTGTTCTAAGGAATACCACAATCATTTGAAATAAATTTTAAATGAATTCATTTGATCCCCCAAAATCTAAATCAAAAGTGATTTTTTATCAGCATTTTGATAGGTGTAAAGGAGACGCATTTATAGGTATGGTTTAAAACTAGTGAGGTTCTATCCAAGGGGGTTTGATCTAAGGTGATTTCATCAAACCCTCTTCAATTGGAATCCTTAAAATGGAACTTTTTAAGGCTTAAATCATTATATTTTCTAAAAATATGTGATTTCAGCTAAAATTCGTTCCTCTCAGACATAATGAGTTTTTATATTTTTTAAAAGTTGTAATAAAAAATTCATAATTAATTATTTACTTGGAAAAAAATTACAAAAAAATATGCATCACATTGGGACATGAGTCCTCTACTTATATCTAAAGTCTTATAAAAACATATTATCATTTTATTGTGGGCAAGGTGGTCAAACAAACACCTACTTCTTATTTTTCCTTGAAATTTAAGTACTACTGCATTAAAATTTCAAATTTTCACAAAATAGATTTTTTTCTTAAACAAACCTATTAGTTTAGAAACTACATTCAATTTGATACACATTCTATTCTTACATATTTTTGAAATAATATAGATAACTTATTCAAATTTTTACATCAAGTTTCCTAACTCTGATTTTTTTTAATTTTTTGCCACTTAAGGGCCTATTTTTTCCATGATGATCCTGCACATACCTGTTGATGTCCCAGATGGCACAACAACATTACAAACAGAATACTGCTACTTTCTTTCTCCTGAAAGAGAAAGATGATCACATGGATATCTTAGCTCCCAAGGTCCTGGTAGTTGGTTCTCAACTCTGCTGATGTCCTTCAGTGGTCAATGTAACAGTAATATTCAAGGGGCCTACTGGTGTGAGCTTTTGGACTGTTGTGAGAGCAAACATAAACTTAAAACCTATTCTAACCAGGGTTTTAAAGAAATGTAAAAAGATGGATCATGGCTTTGGAATAGAAAAGAATGACACTTCATCCGAATTAACCAGACCTGTCACCTTCCAAGGAATTCCTAACTACAACTGCAAAACGGAATTAACTTGTGACTAACACACAGCTTCATCCATTCACAGTGCTAATTTCAACAGTAGATTGCAAGTTACCATTCAAACAAAATAGAAAAACAAACTTCATTCCTTGAAAATTTTCAAATCAGATGACTAATTCAAGACTAACACCATTCTGAAACACAACATGAAGTAGATTAAGATCTGGTTGCTTCTACTGTTCATAAAATAGATAAACAACAATTACAAAACTGGCACAATCACTAGTGTATAGAAAATTTGTGACTCCAAGTTGTTTCCATTTACACTAAGAAGACTGAAAGATACATTGGTCTTCTACTTAATCTAACTCCTAACTACCAGTTCTACTCTGAAAGTTCTCTATTCTAACCTAGAAGTTCTAACCTACCACTTTCTAACCTTTACAAAGAGGCAAGAATGCCTTATATACATAATGTACCCAAAAGAAAAGCAATGTCCCCTTGCATTAGGGTTTACAAAAATATCTGCTGACTGTAGGAGAGTCGGCTCTAAGATATTTTGAAAAGAGTCAGTTGTGCATTCAATGTGAGTCCTCGCTGTCCATGCTGATGAAAGATCACTCTAGAAAAGATCAGTAGATCTTTTGCTGCTGCAGCACCTACTCTTGTGTCTCCATGTCTATCTTTGAACTCCTCCTGTGATCTGCCTTGAATGCTCAAAAGATCATCATTAATATCGATCTATCTCCTCACCAGCAGTGGCCACAGCTGTCCCTGTGAGTCACTAATCTTTCATCTTTCTTTCGGCTTCTCTCACATCTTGGACTTCCCTGTATATTGACCATCCTTCCGGAAAAGCCCTCGGGCTTCCTTGCTCTTCTGAACATTCAATCTGTTGCCACTTGCTCTCAGAAAGGGACCCACCTAATTGGGCAATCATCAGCCACGCAGGATTCTTTGGTGGTCAAAGCGGTTAGCTTAGCATCACATGTCAGTGAGACACCTCTGGTGTCTCCCCGATGCGATTTTACCATCAGGTAGCCATCGACAAGACACGAGACAGTCGGTGAGACATCTCGACAGGCTTAGAAGCTATATCGAGCTCATAGAAGACCACCGGTAAGAGACTATCCTTTCACTGAGACCTCTTGGCGCATACCTTTCCTTTCCATGAACTCACTCCATGTCACTAAGACTTGTTAGAATCAGGGAGAGATTGCCCCGATCTCTCTTCTCTTACCGAGCCCCTCCTCTATTTCGATGAGACATTTCATGTCGGTGAAACGCTTTGCCGAAGGCAATATCTCTCGGCGAGATCCTCTCGAGCTCATCTTTCTTTCAGCAAGACTTGGTTTCCTTGGCATGAGATCACACTGAATCCCCTTCTTCTTTTGCTGAGACAATCTGAAGTCGCCCAGACCTTTCGCTGAGTGCATCTAGCTTTTCTGAAGGCACATTTTCAGTGAGACTCGAGACCTTTGATGGGACCTTCTTCCATTAGCAAGACCTATGGAGACTCTCATCTATGTCCCTGTGACTTTCCTTTGTCGGTGAGATGTCTCATAGACATCTCATGTCTCAGTGAAGACCTCTGCGCACTCACTCTTTGGTCGCCGAGACTTACCGGTTCTCTCGCTAATGACCACCAATGGAATCCACCTTTGCACTGGTCGGTGAGACTTTCACTGTTTGGCGAGACTTCTTAGCGAACTCCCTGTGCTATGTCGATGGCCTTCTGGTTTTGGTGAGACTTTCACTGTTCAGCGAGACCATATGCCGAAGAAGAAGACTCCCACCGAAATGTTAGACCTCCTTTTCATTAGTCGGTGAGACATTGTGCACTCGCTGAGATGTCCTAGCGAGGAGTAAACCCTATGCTGATACATGAATCCATTTGGCAGTGGTCGACGAGACATAAAGAAGTCACCGAGACTTCTTCCCGAAGGAAATCCCCTACCGAAGGCTTTGCTTTGCTGACTGTTGGTGAGACTTAAAACTTTCTCCAAGACCTCTTGGCGAAGAAAGTGACCCCCGCCGAAGTGAAATCTTTTCCTGCCGATAGGAAACTCCATGTCACCGGGACCTTGTTCGGTGTCTTGCCGATATGAACTGCACATGAATTTCGATCGCTATGACATCTTTGAGGTCCTGCTGACTTTTACCTTAACCAATTTTTAAGACCAACTGCATTAAGGAATGGCATTCCAGTCGAGCTCCTTGAGAAAATACCATCCTATGTGCGACTCGATCCTGCATTCAACGAAGAAAACCACAATAAAGATCATACAGATAGGAGTTAATAAATCAAAATGGTCATTGAAATGAATCCCATGCTAGCAGGGTACCGTTAAATTTTCAAACGAAATGATCATACAAATAGCTCGGGTTTCAGGCTGACCCGTGGAATCCAAGGTAGGGGGAATTTCAGAGAATTGGGGGTCAGGCGGATTCCAGAACAAATAGGGGACAACAAATTTCTGGAAAATTCGGAAGAGAAGGACATTGGGAAAATCCAGTCCACACGGAATTCCGCGAAGACCAAAAATCCTCGAACAACAAATGCTCAGCTGGAGTTCGAGTAAGATCTGGGAAAATCCGAATGGGATGGAAAATCCTGAACTCAAGAGAAAACCTAAAGAACCCCAAGAGCAAAAGAAAAAACCAAAGGCAAAGAAAGGAAAAGAGAGGGGGACCCGTTTTGTTCCAAATCAAAATGGGGTGGTTATGCAGGGCATAAAAAATGGTGACTCGGCTAGGAAAATGGTTTAACCATTTTCATGAATCTGAAGGATTCAGCTACCCAGAACTCCTAGTTCATGAACATCACAACTCCAATTGGGCCAATTTTAACAAACAAAGTTGAGCTAGAATCTTAAATGTAAGCCAACAGTAGCTACCCCTGAATCTATGTCTGTGCTTGATTGTGCATCATTCTCTCATGAAGTTTTCTTCATCTTTTGGACAACAACATGTAAGATTTGAACTACATGAGTTGATTTTATTTTAGTTGTCATGCAATGATATCTCGGGCATTGCTCCGCTGCCAGTTAGGTGTCCATAGCCCCGACGGAAATACCTCTAGTTTTCTCATAGCATTGCTCTACTGCCAGTCAGGTGTCCATAGCCCCGGTAGAGATACTGGAATTACCCATTCATATTGAATCTCTTTTCTCTTTTGATAATTCTTTTCTTTCTCTTTTGAAGTTTCAAATATTTCATTTAATTCTACTTTTTCTTTCAATATGTCAAATGTTTAACATCTGATCTGGGTTGAAAACTACCATGGACCTCATGACAACATTTGGAAAATCATATTTTTCACTCAAATCCTACACACTATTACCCTAGGACAAATATACCAATAGAAGAGGAGATGATCTTATTGATTTGTGAAAGATTCAGGGAGAGCTAATGAAGAGTACTTACTTTGCACCGTTTTTTCAAGACTTTCCATAACTTTTATTGTCAATGGGCATAAGACAAAAGTTTAGGATAGAACCACCTAACTAGAAAGCATGAAAATATCCAAACGGTTCTTCCCCAAATGACCAAAGTATGCTTCAAATAACAACCACCATTTTAAGATGGAAAGCAACAGGTAACCCCAAAAGACAAAACGAAACAAAAATAAAAAGAACCAAGGAAGCAGAAAGACAAAAAGAAAAAGGAAGAAAAAGGAAACAACAACAAAGCTATTTACAACAAAAGAAAAAGCATAAAATTTACAAATGGAAAAACAAGCTATCTACAGACAAAAAAAAAGGACAAGAAAAGAAAAAAAGACAACAAAGGAAAACTAACTAAACCAAAAACTAACACTAACCTATCCTAATCCTAAACTAACTCAAAATCCAAGCTTTACAAACATGAAACTGTAAAAATTTATACATTGACTTGACTAATTTTTCATTATGTCTAGCTATCTTAACTTACTAGGCACAGTTCTAAGCTTAGCAAATTTATCTTTATACTCAGAAATAAAAAGTTTATAGGCAATAAGTTCATTCTAAGAGCATAAAGCTTGAAATATTATCAATTGTGGGTTCTCATTTTTGTCATGATTTACCCACAAACATGTTTTACTATCCCCAATGTCATAATCAAACTGGAAATTATTAAAACATAGGGGATAATGAAAGGACACCACCTGATTCTGAAGATTTTTAGTTACCAATGCAGACTTGTGGTGTATGATCTCCTCTTCACCAGGTCTCAGCTCATGGAACACCACTAAATCAAGGTTCATCTTGCAGTTAGGATCTTCCTTCACTAGTATCTGTGTATTCATCTCAAGCACGGAGTCAAATTTTTTTTGAATTTCTTGAGATGGAGCCTCACTTTGAACAATCTCTTGCAACATGTCATCCCCTAGGGTTTGAGAATCTGGTTCCAGCTTATCACCATTGATGTCAGGGATACTTGCACATGGTGAACAAGGCTTTCCTTCACACTCATTTGAACTCACAAAGTTAGAGACAGGAAAACACTCTAACTAGAAAGCATGAAAAGCATAAGACAAAAGTTTAGGATAGAACCACCTAACTAAAAGCATGAAAATATCAAACGGTTCTTCCCAAATGACCAAAGTATGCTTCAAATAACAACCACCATTTTAAGATGGAAAGCAACGGTAACCCAAAAGACAAAGCGAAACAAAATAAAAAGAACCAAGGAAGCAGAAAGACAAAGAAAGGAAGAATAGGGAAACAACAACAAAGCTATTTACAACAAAAGAAAAAGCATAAAATTTACAAATGGAAAAACAAGCTATCTACAGACAAAAAAAAAGGACAAGAAAAGAAAAAAAGACAACAAAGGAAAACTAACTAAACCAAAAACTAACACTAACCTATCCTAATCCTAAACTAACTCAAAATCCAAGCTTTACAAACATGAAACTGTAAAAATTTATACATTGACTTGACTAATTTTTCATTATGTCTAGCTATCTTAACTTACTAGGCACAGTTCTAAGCTTAGCAAATTTATCTTTATACTCAGAAATAAAAAGTTTATAGGCAATAAGTTCATTCTAAGAGCATAAAGCTTGAAATATTATCAATTGTGGGTTCTCATTTTTGTCATGATTTACCCACAAACATGTTTTACTATCCCCAATGTCATAATCAAACTGGAAATTATTAAAACATAGGGGATAATGAAAGGACACCACCTGATTCTGAAGATTTTTAGTTACCAATGCAGACTTGTGGTGTATGATCTCCTCTTCACCAGGTCTCAGCTCATGGAACACCACTAAATCAAGGTTCATCTTGCAGTTAGGATCTTCCTTCACTAGTATCTGTGTATTCATCTCAAGCACGGAGTCAAATTTTTTTTGAATTTCTTGAGATGGAGCCTCACTTTGAACAATCTCTTGCAACATGTCATCCCCTAGGGTTTGAGAATCTGGTTCCAGCTTATCACCATTGATGTCAGGGATACTTGCACATGGTGAACAAGGCTTTCCTTCACACTCATTTGAACTCACAAAGTTAGAGACAGGAAAACACTCTAACTAGAAAGCATGAAAAGCATAAGACAAAAGTTTAGGATAGAACCACCTAACTAGAAAGCATGAAAATATCCAAACGGTTCTTCCCCAAATGACCAAAGTATGCTTCAAATAACAACCACCATTTTAAGATGGAAAGCAACAGGTAACCCCAAAAGACAAAACGAAACAAAAATAAAAAGAACCACCTAACTAGAAAGCATGAAAAGCATTTGACATAAGACAACACTCTAACTATCCCCAATGTCATAATCAAACTGGAAATTATTAAAACATAGGGGATAATGAAAGGACACCACCTGATTCTGAAGATTTTTAGTTACCAATGCAGACTTGTGGTGTATGATCTCCTCTTCACCAGGTCTCAGCTCATGGAACACCACTAAATCAAGGTTCATCTTGCAGTTAGGATCTTCCTTCACTAGTATCTGTGTATTCATCTCAAGCACGGAGTCAAATTTTTTTTGAATTTCTTGAGATGGAGCCTCACTTTGAACAATCTCTTGCAACATGTCATCCCCTAGGGTTTGAGAATCTGGTTCCAGCTTATCACCATTGATGTCAGGGATACTTGCACATGGTGAACAAGGATTTCCTTCAAACTCATTTGAACTCACAAAGTTAGAGACAGGAAAACACTCTAACTAGAAAGCATGAAAAGCATAAGACAAAAGTTTAGGATAGAACCACCTAACTAGAAAGCATGAAAATATCCAAACGGTTCTTCCCCAAATGACCAAAGTATGCTTCAAATAACAACCACCATTTTAAGATGGAAAGCAACAGGTAACCCCAAAAGACAAAACGAAACAAAAATAAAAAGAACCAAGGAAGCAGAAAGACAAAAAGAAAAAGGAAGAAAAAGGAAACAACAACAAAGCTATTTACAACAAAAGAAAAAGCATAAAATTTACAAATGGAAAAACAAGCTATCTACAGACAAAAAAAAAGGACAAGAAAAGAAAAAAAGACAACAAAGGAAAACTAACTAAACCAAAAACTAACACTAACCTATCCTAATCCTAAACTAACTCAAAATCCAAGCTTTACAAACATGAAACTGTAAAAATTTATACATTGACTTGACTAATTTTTCATTATGTCTAGCTATCTTAACTTACTAGGCACAATTCTAAGCTTAGCAAATTTATCTTTATACTCAGAAATAAAAAGTTTATAGGCAATAAGTTCATTCTAAGAGCATAAAGCTTGAAATATTATCAATTGTGGGTTCTCATTTTTGTCATGATTTACCCACAAACATGTTTTACTATCCCCAATGTCATAATCAAACTGGAAATTATTAAAACATAGGGGATAATGAAAGGACACCACCTGATTCTGAAGATTTTTAGTTACCAATGCAGACTTGTGGTGTATGATCTCCTCTTCACCAGGTCTCAGCTCATGGAACACCACTAAATCAAGGTTCATCTTGCAGTTAGGATCTTCCTTCACTAGTATCTGTGTATTCATCTCAAGCACGGAGTCAAATTTTTTTTGAATTTCTTGAGATGGAGCCTCACTTTGAACAATCTCTTGCAACATGTCATCCCCTAGGGTTTGAGAATCTGGTTCCAGCTTATCACCATTGATGTCAGGGATACTTGCACATGGTGAACAAGGCTTTCCTTCACATTCATTTGAACTCACAAAGTTAGAGACAGGAAAACACTCTCTTAATTCATATTTCTGCACCTCGTCAGCAAGGATATGCCACTTAGCATCAAATTCGCCAGTGTTAGGAACAAATTGATTAGTGGATACTAAGCAAGGACCTTCTTCCAACAACACATTTGAGCAATCAGAGTCAAAATCAAGAAAATCAACTTCTGAGATAACCTCTTGGTTGCTTTCTTGGCATTCCTCTGCTTCATCCAAATGTACTCCGTCATGAACTTCCTCAGGGAGCAATTGACTGATCTGCACATCTACTTGAATTTCTTCCCTTAAAATTTCATGCTGAAATTCAAGTCCTTGACTTTCACTACCAAGTTCATTAGCAATCTCATTTTGAAGCATGCCACCTATTTCAATCCGCCTACTACTCAAATCAGTAGAGTCATCTTCTTGCACTAACCCATCAAGGTGTGTCTCTTCCTCATTCTCAGTGGGGGAATAGGTACTCCAAGGATCCTCCATAAGTATTCCTTCAATAGTGATCATTTGCTTGAAATACAAATCCATCCTTCCTAGGAAGACATGGCAGTCCATCTGAGAATGTTGGTTAGTTCGATGTATCCTACATCTGCTTTTCCCAACAAGTTCTGACAGTTTCAGACCTCCTAGCTCTTCTAATTTCTCCCTTATTCAATTTTGTGCACGTGGGATATCAATCCAGCATGAACCATGTTCCTTTGTCCATCCCTCATCACTCTGATTCTCATCTTGGTCAGAAGAGTTTACCTCATCTCATTCATAGCCATCGTTAGGACTAGTGTTCTTAACAAAGCTAGATTCGATCTTGAGATTTTCATTATGCTCTGGATTTACATCCATTTCACACTTTTCACCAAACAAGTCATCAAAATTATATTCTCGCAAATCAAATGTTTTATTCACAACTTCATTGTGATGTAATGGACTATGGTTTGGAAGATGATTGAAAAGAGATGACATGGTCAGAACTTCTTTGACAAGTGGAATACTCAACTCTGTGATTGGATTTTGCAGGGATGAATCACCTAGTGGTCTTGTATACAAGGACCAAACTGATCTAAGAATAAGATTTCTAACTCTACCCATGAATAAATAGATTCTGGTGGCAGATAAACATACCATTGTCTTTTTGAACCTTAAAGTGTTCTGATGAACAATTGACAGACAACATCCTCATGCTGAACCTGGAGAAAAGTAAGTATGCGCATGCAAGTTTTAACATGTTCAGAAGCATTTTTCCCACTGTTAGGGAAAAATGAGGGAAGCTGATCATACAAGTGACCAAGGATTTGATGGAAAAATCTTGGTATATACAAAGGGCTACCCATTGGAGCTGGCTTTTCAAAGACCTGGCCCACTCCAACTCACCACGATCCATAATTACTGATAGGGCCCTCCTTCTAGCGCCAGTTCCTGTTGATGTCCCAGATGGCACAACAACATTACAAACAGAATACTGCTACTTTGTTTCTCCTGAAAGAGAAAGATGATCACATGGATATCTTAGCTCCTGAGGTCTTGGTAGTTGGTTCTCAACTTTGCTGATGTCCTTTAGTGGTCAATGTAACAGTAATATTCAAGCGGCTTGCTTGTGTGAGCTTTTGGATAGTTGTGAGAGCAAACATAAACTTAAAACCTATTCTAACCTAGGTTTTAAAGAAATGTAAAAAGATGGATCAGGGATTTAGAATAAAAAAGAATGACACTTCATCTGAATTAACCAGACCTATCACCTTCCAAGGAATTCCTAACTACAACTGCAGAACAAAATTAACTTGTGACTAACACACAGCTTCATCCATTCACAGTGTTGATTTCAATAGCAAATTGCAAGTTACCATTCAAACAAAATAGAAAAACAAACTTCATTCCTTGAAAGCTTTCAAATCAGATGACTAATTCAAGACTAACACCATTCTGAAACATAACATGAAGTAGATTAAGATCTGGTTGCTTCTACTGTTCATAAAACAGAGAAACAACAATTACAAAACTGGCACAATCACCAGTGTACAGAAAATATATGACTCCAAGCTGTTTCCATTTACACTAAGAAGACTGAAAGATACATTGGTCTTCTACTTAATCTAACTCCTAACTACCAGTTCTACTCTGAAAGTTCTCTATTCTAACCTAGAAGTTCTAACCTACCACTTTCTAACCTATACAAAGAGGCAAGAATGCCTTATATATAGAATGTACCCAAAAGAAAAGCGTTGTCCCCCTGCATTAGGGTTTACAAAAATATCTGCTGACTATAGGAGAGTCGGCTCTCAGATCTTTTGAAAAGAGTCAGTTGTGCATTCAATGTGAGTCCTCGTTGTCCATGCTGATGAAAGATCACTTTGGAAAAGATCAGTAAATCTTTTGCTGCTGCAGCACCTACTCCTGTGTCTCCGTGTCTATATTTGAACTCCCCCTGCGATCTGCCTTGAATGCTCAAAAGATCGTCATTAATATCGATCTATCTCCTCACCAGTAGTGGCCATAGCTGTCCCTATGAGTCACTAATCTTTCATCTTTCTTTCGGCTTCTCTCACATCCTGGACTTTCCTGTATATTGACCATCCTTCCAGAAAATCCCTTGGGCTTCCTTGCTCTTCTGAACATTCAATCCATCGCCACCTGTTCTCAGAAAGGGACCCACCTGATTGGGCAATCATCAGCCATGCAGGATTCATCAGTGGTCAAAAGCAGTTAGCTTAGCATCGCATGTCGGTGAGACACCTCTGGTGTCTCCCCAATGCAATTTTACCATCAGGCAGCCATCGGCAAGACATGAGACAGTCGGTAAGATGTCTCAGTGGGCTTAGAAGCTATATCGAGCTCATAGAAGACCACCGGTAAGAGACCATCCTTTCACTGAGACCTCTTGGCGCATACCTTTCCTTTCCGCGAACTCACTCCATGTCGCTGAGACTTATTAGAATCGGGGAGAGATTACCCCGATCTCTCTTCTCTTACCAAGCCCCTCCTCTGTTTTGATGAGACATTTCGTGTCGGTGAAACGCTTTGCCGAAAGCAATATCTCTCGGCGAGATCCTCTCGAGCTCATCTTTCTTTCGGTGAGACTTGGTTTCCTTGGCATGAGATCACACCGAATCCCCTTCTACTTTTGCTGAGACAATCCGAAGTCGCCCAGACCTTTCACCGAGTGCATCCAGCTTTTTCAAAGGCACGTTTTCAGTGAGACTTGAGACCTTTGATGGGACCTTCTTGCGTCGGCAAGACCTATGGCGACTCTCATCTGTGTCACTGTGACTTTCCTTTGTCGGTGAGATGTCTCATAGACATCTCACATCTTGGTGAAGACCTCCGCGCACTCACTCTTTGGTCACCGAGACTTACTCGTTTTCTCGCCGATGACCACCAATGGAATCCCCATTTTCCGAAGAAGAAGACTCCCGCCAAAATGTTAGACCTCCTTTTCATTAGTCGGTGAGACATCGTGCACTCGCCGAGATGTACTAGCGGGGAGTAAACCCTATGCCGATACATGAATCCCTTTGGCAGCGGTCGGCAAGACATAAAGAAGTCGCCGAGACATATTCCTGAAGGAAATCCCCTGTCGAAGGCTTTGCTTTGCTGACTGTCGGTGAGACTTAAAACTTTCACCAAGATCTCTTGGCGAAGAAGGTGACCCCTGCCGAAGTGAAATATTTTCCTACCAATAGGAAACTCCATGTCGTCGGGACCTTGTTCGGTGTCTTGCCGATATGAACTGCACATGAATTTTGATCGCTATGACATCTCTGAGGTCCTGCCGACTTTTATCTTAACCAATTTTTAAGACCAACTACATGAAGGAATGGCATTCCAGTCGAGCTCCCTGAGAAAATACCATCCTGTGTGCAACTCGATCCTACATTCAACGAATAAAACCACAATAAAGATCATACATATAGGAGTTAATAAATAAAAATGGTCATCTAAATGAATCCCATGCTAGCAGGGTATTGTTAAATTTTCAAATGAAATGATCATACAAATAGCTCGGGTTTCAGGCCGACCCACGAAATCCAAGCCAGGGGGAATTTTGAAGAATTGGGGGTCAGGTGGATTCTGGAACAAACAGGGGACAATGGATTTCGAGAAAATCCAGAAGAGAAGGACATCCGCAAAAAAAGGACATTGGGAAAATCCGGTCCACATGGAATTCCATGAAGACCAAAAATCCCCGAACAACAAATGCTTAGCCGAAGTTCAAGTAAGATCTAGAAAAATCTGAATGGGATGGAAAATCCCAAACTTAGGAGAAAACCCGAAGAACCCCAAGAGAAAAAGCAAAAACCAAAGGCAAAGAAAGGAAAAGAGAGGGGGACCCATTTTTATCCAAATCAAAATGGAGTGGTTATGTAGGGCATAACAATACCCTTGAGTTACCTTTCAACATCCTACTTGGTCAACCTTTGATTCGCACGTTGAGGGCCGTATCGTCCACCTATCACAAATTTTTTAAGTTTCCTTTTGATGGCACTAAGATTACCATACCTGGTGATCCTGATCCTTTTTAGTATTGCACTAACGTGAGCGGCATTTTCAAATAACAAGTGCCTATTAATCATGAAGCTTCAGTATCTACCTCCTCCAAATACATCTATCTATCTACACTTACCAATTCATCCACATCCACTCCATCCTCCAAAGAACCATCTAATTCCACCATCCCAAGTGTTGACCTGAACATCAAGATCCAGAACAAAGGTTGTGGCAAGTATAAATTGAACATTTCCTATTGTATCACCAATATACCCAAGTCTCCAAAATATTATGGTAGGCCTTGTTTCAGACTAGAGCCTAAAGAGGTCTTTAAAGTTCCCCTATAATGAATTTCACAAACTGGGGAGAGCTAAATATAGAGGATATTGAAGATATATCAACCTAGATTTATAAAGACATAGAAGACCTACCTTCATTACTAGTACAACTTTATGGCAAAGGCTATGAGATGATGAAGACGAAAGGCTATGATGGAACTAGTGGCTTTGGTATAAACAAGACTAGAAGAAGAGAACACATAATGCCATCTAGAAGACCAAAGAACCTGGGGTTAGGGTTTGAGCTAATAAAGATTGATGGTCCACGTACCCATGTACTTTCAAGTGAGGGCATAAATGCATCTGAAAGTGTCAAGATAATTGAAGACTCCCATATCAAGACTAACTCACACAAGTTGGAATATGGTTCTAAAAGATCCCTGAGTGACTATGAGCTTGATGAAATGTTTTGAGAACCAGGTGAGCCTTCTTTTGAAAAAAATTTAGACAAATGTTTAACGTTGAGCCTTCTAAAGACCCTCCTAAAGTCCCATTGAAAAGAGAATACTGGGTAAAAATATTTTGGCCTCGTGATGATGAAAAACCTAAATCACCACCTAACTAGGTATTGACCATGATTTCAACGCATTTGTCCCTTATATTGACCATGATTCCCACTCATTTTTCCCCTATTTTGACCATGAGTCCAATTTTCCTGAGTCTAATGAAGATGATGATTGGATAGAATCCTCTTGGGACTTTGAGGAAAATTTTGTCTTTACCCTTTTAGCCTTAGTTTGCATGCTTTCAACATTGTCTCCACCTTTCACCAACACTGATTATGGCATCTCCCTAATGTACCCATAGCTCGTTGATTGGGACCAACATGACTCACCTATCATGGACACTTTTGAGAATGACGAGGCTATTGCCAAATTCATGGGACTTGGTGAAGGAATACCAAGTGGGGACCATAAAGTTGAATTCATTATAGATCTTGATTCAACAGAATATTTTAGGGAGACTATTCAATCCTCTAGTTGCAAAAGTAATAAAAAAAAAAGATAAGACACATCTTTAGGTGAAAACCACAAGGCACCTTTTGACGATACAAAAGTAAAAAGAAAGGACATATCTAAGGGTGAAAACCTCTCTGAGGCCTACCTCCAAGGATGGAGGATTGGATTTTATTCCCGTTACTCTAGAAAAATTGGCCATGCTCATTGAAGATACCATAGAAGTCAATATAGCCACACCTGAAAATCCCAAAAGGGTTCTCTTTGCAGCCTTGTTGACAGAAGAGGAAAAGCATGAGTTTCAAAAGTTCTCAGAACACAAGAAATTTTTTGCATGGTCCTATGCTGATATGCCAGGATTAGATCCAGCACTAGTTTTGCATCATCTTCCCCTCCTTCTAGATGCAAAACCAGTCAAAAAAAATCTATGAAAGATGCATCAGTAGATTGCCTTGCTAGTCAAATCCGAACTCAAAAAGTTACTAGATGCGGGGTTCATAAGATCAATAGATTTTTCCTACTAGATATCAAACCTAGTACCTGTCACCAAATTGAATGGTCAAATACGTATCTGCACAGACTTCCATGATTTGAACAAGGCATGTGCAATGGATGATTTTCCACTCCCAAACATAGACATGATAGTAGATCTCATAGCAGGATATGAGATGTTGTCCCTCATGGATGGTTTCTCGGGATACAATTAGATTCATATCGCTCAAGTAGATCAACACGAAACAACATTCACTTGTCCCTGGGGTACATACTATTGGAATGTTATGCCTTTTGGCCTGAAAAATGTTGGTGCTACGTATCAATGGTCTATGACCACAATATTTCATGATCTCATGCACATGCTGATGGAAGACTACATTGATGACCTCTTGGAAAAGTCCTTAACACACCGCAGTCACCTAAAAGTGCTAGACAAAATATTTAAAATGTTGGAAGAGTATAAGGTCCATCTGAACCTTAAGAAGTGTGTTTTCAGTGTGATTTTGTGTAAACTCTTTGGATACATCGTTTCTCGCAGGAGCATCGAAGTTGACCCAGCTAAAGTAAAAGCAATCCTGGACATGCCTCCACCAAAAGGAATCAATAAGATCATAACATTATAGGGAATATTACATTCCATCTGACGTTTCATTGCAGAGTTAGCTGACAAATGTCAACCTTTCCAATATATGCTACACAAGGGAATCCCCTTTATTTGGATTGACAAGTGTGAAGTGGTTTATCAACAAATCAAAGACTACCTCCTTACACCACCAGTCCTAATTGTTGAGAATTGTGATTCAAATTTACTGGCTTGATTGCTTCCTAGAGCAGTTATGTTTTCCTTCTTCATCGGCCTGAGTTAAGTTGCTAGTTTTCAAGTTTATCTAACTGAAGTCGCGGGGTTCCAAATTTTCATAACCACTCGAATTAGCCACTGTGAATGGAAGGCTACTTCCTTTGTTGTCAGCTTGTCGTGCATTTCAGGAACTTCATAACCTTCAACTTGAGGTTTGGAATTTCAGGTTTTAAGTGACAGAGCAATCCCTTTGTTGGAAATTCATGGGTTATGGGAACTTCGTAACCTCCGACATGAGGTTCTAGAGTTCGGTTCTCCAACGATATAGCAACTTGGATGCTAACGGATGTGGGGACCACTTGGAGTGTTGGGAGTTAATATTTAAGTCTTTTCTAGGAGACTTGTTGAGAATATTGTAGATTCCCTTTTGTTGCTCTAAAATTGCACAAGTAGTGGACGTGTGTCTTAGTGGACCCCTCACCACGACAAGCGGAATATGAAGGAGAATTGATAGTTAGAAAGTGATGGTTGGTTTCCAACTGTCGATAGATGTGAGACCCGATAGGATGGTGGATTGTGTCAAAGGCCAACAGGTGGCGATGATGTGGAGGACAAATGACATGTGGGCCCATGTGCTCGATGGTTGATTCAGTGATTCTTAGAGAACCCTAAGCTTGACCGTGGAGATTTGTTTGACTGCTTATCTGACGACCAACATTGGAGATGACATATGGCTTGAGGTGAAACCCTAAAAGTGCACGGTAGTTGAACAGTCAAAGTGATAAAGATGATGACTCTAGGCTTTTACTAGGGTGTCTCTCGTGGGAAGCCAAAATCACTTGCAGGGAGTTGAGTGAAGGTCGACCCTGGTCAAGCCAAACTACAGGCTGAATGGCCGGATGCGGTGAAGGTTGAGGGAAACTCTCTTAGGGCTCGATGCAAGTAGAGAGGTCGAGAGGTGGGTACAAACTGGCCAAGAACCTGGGTGCATGTCGTGAGGCTGGATGTAGGCCGAGAGGCTAGATGCAAGCCAAGAGGCAAAGTGCAGACTAGGTGTTGCTAAACGGGTCGAGCGGCAGGGTAGTCGAGAGAGAGATGAATCTCATAGGAGGTGAAGGTTGAGCGGCTGTGTGACAAAGAGGCCAAGAGGCCGGTGGTCAAGTTGTGTGGTTATGTAGCTAAGTGAGATGTCTCTCACTGAGAGAGGTGGCCGCGATGGGTTTTGTTGCTAAATATTCTCCAAAATGAAACAAGATGTAATCTCCTGTAAAGGCCATTAGCCTAATATTGTATTGTAACTGTATTTTGTTGTTGAATAATACAATGGTGAACTGGGCTTTTGGATTGTGGGGTTTTTTACCTGAAAGGGTTTTCCCCACATATATCTATGTGTTCATGTATTTTCTTTCATCTTTCATGGTTGTTGGTTATGTATGTTGAATCTATTAATGGTGTTGTTGAAACTGGTTAAGCATGAGTTTCTCTCTAAGGGTCAATGTGGGAAATGAATTGTGCTTGTTTTTGCTTTATGGCATAGTGGTATAAGACCATATGTGTCTAACTTTTTCCCAACAAGTGGTATCAGAGACTTCTTCAAGGATGTGTTTCTTTCAAGTGTGTTGTTGGTTCTGGGTATTCCTTTTGTGAAGATTTCTTAGTTTGTCACGCTTGACGAAATCTGGAGGAATCAGCAGGTGTTTTGATCCTTTGATGAGTGGAAGTTCTTGCTTTTGGTTTCTGAAACAACACACAACATGGAAGATGGTGAAGATTGAGAGAACTGAGTTGGTCATATTGAAATGATGTGACCTGAAGCTCGTGTGTTGGCAGTGGTATAACCCTGATGCATGGGGTGGAATATTTTTGCTTTGTGGCTGTGTTACAGCAAAGCTTTCATATTGAGTGTCTATGTGTGAGGCTCCTTGATGATATGGAGAAGCTTGGGTTGTTGTTCAATCATGGAGTGATATCCTTATGCTGGGTGTTTTTCATGGTATTGGAAGGCATATTCTTATGGTACCTCGATTGCATGAAGGCTATGAAGTTGGTCATTGGATGATCTGGAAGCTTCTATAATAGCATGTCTCTCAGATGCATGTGCATGTTGGCGGTTTTGGAGTTGTCTTGAAATGGGCCTGGAGTTCTTGAATTACTATTTGTACTTGCATGGCTTAGTGGTTTTGCAGGTTTTACACAGTCAATCAAAACTTGCAATTATGTGGAGTTGTTGTTAAGCTATTTTCTAGATCCTGGCTTTTGGGTGTGACTATATGATATAGTTGCAGTTCAACATGGTTTGAGGAGGTGTGATATCTTCTATTCATGGGAGTGTTGGTACGTGATTTGTCACTCAACATTCTTGTGGTGGTGCTCGTGGGTTTCTTGACTATGGTGCTCGTTGTGGACGTGATTGGCGAATCAGATCTGAGCTTGATATGGTGTTTGAGTCATGTGGTCTATGTTGTTGTTCTCTTTGAGATATCAATTTTTAATTTTAAATGTGATGATGGGTTTGCACATTTTTGTTGAATGGATCTATGGGTTGTTCAATGTTGCGGGTTGTATTTACCTACATGTTTGTTGTGAGACAACTCTGAAGTGGATTGTCTATATCCACAAGGTTAATTCATTATTAGTGCAGACTTGTTAGATGGCCTTGTTTGTGGTCACTTGTGCATTGGTGTGGTGCTTTGAGATGAGAGGATGGATGGCATTGAGTACATGAATAGTCAGTTACAGGGACTTGTATCATGTGTATCATGATGTCATGGATATCTTGTATACACTTCCTTGTGTAAGCTTTTGACAATGATGGTGTTTTCTGCTTGGTTTGGAGATCTTGGTGCCACTTGGAATTGTTGTTAGATGGACATGTTTGTTGTTGTGGGCTTGGAAGATTTTTAGTTTGGCAGATTTTTGGTCATGATGCTTGGAGAGCTTGGTGTCACAGTTCAGTGGGAGCTTTAGCAATGAATGCGGGTTCATCATGTGGTGGTGAATGATCTTCTTTAGTGTTGCAGATGTTACTAGGAGGGACTCTTAGATCTTGTTGTTGCAAAAGGGTTCTTTTACATTTGTATGGACACTATTTGAATATGTGTAACATCTTTGAGCCATGGAGGACTCTTGGAGTCTTTGGTTGAGGTGTTGGCATTGCTTGATAGGTGGTTTGGTTTAGAGTTTGTTTGTTTTATGTCATGGTATACTCTTGATTGTGCATTAGAGTTTTGGCATGATATATTGCTCTTGATCTACCATGTTATGTTCACCTGGAGCATGGGATCTCCTAAGGGGGGTGTGTAGATCATGATGTCATGATAAGTTCCTGGTTCAGATGATTGGAGCTTTGACAATGGTCTGGTGATTCTTTGTGTATTGGGTGCATTGGTCATGTGCTTGAGAACTTCATGATGGTGCAGTGTTGCATTCAGAGTTTAGCATGAGATGATCACTTGTAGGTGCTCATGGATACATGGAGAATAAGGTGACATAGTTGGCATTTAGAGGTGTATGTAGGAGGATTTTCTATAGCTACATGATGTGCATATCATTATGTATGGTTCCTTGAAACTACATGTTTACACTCTCTATGTTATGATATTGGTAGACTTGGTATGCCTTGATTCTCTTTAGTTTTGGTGTTGCCCATGCGGTAGGAGTTCCTCGTTGTGTTTGGTCTTCTTCGAATGGTTGGAAAATGGAGCTTGTTTCTATGGTTGATGGGTTGGTTGTGATGGTGGCATGAGTCAACTGATGTCGATACCTTGGAGGTATGTGTGATTGGATGGAGTAGCACTTGTTGTGTGTGCTATTTTCAGTCACGTGGGTTGATTAGTTGGATGGGAGTAGTCAATTTTATGGTTGTTGTTCTAGCTGATGTTCTATCTTGTTTTCTAGAGGATGGCTTCATGTATGTGTTCAGGTTGAGGGCTTTGAAGCTGATGTTGGGTTGCTTCTATTTAGCTCGTGAGCACAGTGGAGTGGTGGTTGTGTTGGTGCCTTTGTTGTCTATAGGATCTGGTGCTTTTATTCTTGAGACTAATGGATATATGCCTTGGCTCATTCCTTTTCCTATGGTGGATGGTTGGAACTGTTGCCTAAGTTGGTGGACACAAGTGTCTTGGTTGGAGCACAAAAGCATTGTTTAAGATTTTTTGTTTGCATTGGAAGGAGCAGTAAGTTCTTTGTCAATTGGGAGAATGTTGAGAATTGTGTCTCAAATTTATTGGCTTGATTGCTTCCTGGAGTAGTTTTGTTTTCCTCCTTCATCGACCTAATTTAAGTCACTGGTTTTCAAGTTTATCTAAATGAAGTTGCGGGGTTCCAAAGTTTCATAACCTCTCGACTTAGCGACTATAGAGGGAAGGCTACTTCCTTTGTTGTCAGCTTGTTACGGGTTTTTGGAACTTCGTAACCTCTAACTTGAGGTTTGGAAGTTCAAGTTTTGAGTGATAGAGCAATCCCTTTGTTGGCAAGTCATGGGTTATGGGAACTTCATAACCTCTGACATGAGGTTCTGGAGTTCGGTTCTCCAGCGATATAGAGACTTGGATGTCGACAGATGTGGGGACCACTTGGAGTGCTGGGAGTTAATATTTAAGTCTTTTCCAGGAGAGTTGTTGAGAATATTATAGATTCCCTTTTGTTGCTCTAGAATTGCACAAGTAGTGGACGTGTGTCTTGGTGGACCCCTCACCACGACAAGCGAATATGAAGGAGAATTGATAGCTAGAAAGTGATGGTTGGTTTCCAACTACCGACGAATGTGGGACCCGATAGGATGGTGGATTGTGTTGAAGGCCGATAGGTGGTAATGATGTGGAGGAAAGATGGCATGTGGTCTCATGTGCTCGATGGTTGATTCGGTGACTCTTGGAGAACCCTAATCTCGACGGTGGATATTTGTTTGACTGGTTATCCGATGGCCAACATTGGAGATGACGTATGGCTTGAGGTGAAACCCTAAAGGGGTGTGGTAGTTGAACAGTTAGAGTGATAGAGATGATGACTCTGGATTTCGGCTAGGGTGTCTCTCGTGGGATTCTGAAATCGCTTGCAGGGAGCCGAGCGGAGGTCGACCCTGGTCAATCCAAATTGTAGGCTGAATGGCCAAATGTAGTGAAGGCTGAGGGAAACTCTCTCAGGGCTCGATGCAAGCAGAGAGGCTGTGAGGTGGGCATGGACTAGCCGAGAACCTGGGTGCATGTTGTGAGGCTGGGTGCAAGCCGAGAGGCTAGATGCAAGTTGAGAGGCAGAGTGTAGACTGGGTGTTTCCGAACAGGCCGAGAGGTAGGGTAGTCAAGAGAGAGATGAATCTCACAGGAGGTGAAGGCTGAGTGGTTGTGCAACAAAGAGGCCGAGAGGTCAGTGGTTGAGTCATGTGGTTGTGTAGTCGAGTGTGATATCTCTCGCTGAGAGAGGTGGTCATGATGGGTTATGTTGCCGAATATTCTCCAAAATGGAACAAGATGTAATCTCCTGTAAAGGTTGTGAGCCTGATATTGTATTGTAACTATATTTTTTTGTTGAATAATACAATGGTGATCTAGGCTTTTGGAGTGTGGGGTTTTTTACCTGAAAGGGTTTTCCCCACGTATATCTGTGTGTTCTTGTCTTTTGTTTCATTTTTCATGGTTGTTGGTTCTGTTTGTTGAATCTATTAATGGTTTTGTTGAAACTGGTTAAGCATGAGTTTCTCTCTAAGGGTCAATGTGGGAAATGAACTGTGCCTATTTATGCTTTATGGCATAGTGGTATAAGACCGTACCCATCTTCCTTTTTCCCAACACAAATGCCACCCATTGATGGAAAACCTCTGATCTTGTACATTTTGGCAACCACTTCCACACTGGGGGCATTACTTGCACAAAATGACCACAATAAGAAAGAAAGAGCCATATATTACATTAGTTACACCTTGGTTGGGTATGAACTCAACTACACTCCCATTGAATGTGCATGCCTCACAGTTATCTTTGCCACTTAGAAATTGAGACATTACATGCTGAATCATAAGACAATATTAGTGGCTAAGATAGATCCATTGAAGTATCTCCTCTGTTGGGCAACATTGACAGGACGATTGGAAAAATGGATCATGATATTGAGTGAATATGACATACAGTACGTGGAACACAAAACAATAAAATGCTAGGTCATAACAGATCAGCTCATAGATGCACCTGTATAAGGTGATCACCCTTTGGTAGCCGACTTCCTAGATGAATCCATCTTTCATGTAGGCCCTAAAATACCTTGGAAACTCTATTTTGATGAGTCCCATACAAGTCATGGCTCAGGAGGAGGTATATTATTCATCACACCCCAAGGAGATTCTATTCCTAAGTCATTCCAAATCACCTTCCCATACACTACTAATGTTGCTGAATATGAAGCACTCGTAACATGACTTCGAATGGATATCAAGTGGAAAATCAAAGCACTCCCAGTCTTTGGAGATTCTTAGCTAGTTATCAACCAAGTCAATGATGAGTACAACACAAATTATGAGAAGGTTATGCCTTATAAACGCATCGTGGATAGTTTCCTATCATATTTCCATACGATCTCTTTTGAGTAGGTTCCTAGGGCACAAAAAAAAGTAGCTGACGTTATGGCCATGATTGGATCTCTCTTAGATATTCCTAAAAATGTGTCATAATTTTAGTTCTTAGTGGAATAGATGTTGGTTCCTACTTATGACATTCCTGAGTCCGAAATGGTTTGTGAGCTCATTGGTCCTAATTCCCCTTGGTACCAGGACATATATGATTACCTCCATTCCCAGACTCTCCTGCCAAACCTTTCCAGTAACCAACACAAGTCCTTTATCCGCAAAGATTCCTATTATACCATCATCAGTGACACCCTATATAGATGTAGCTTCAACAATACCCTTCTTTGATGTCTCGACATAGATGAAGCACAAACAACCTTATGTGAGGTGCATGAGGGTATATGTGAATCTCATTCAAGTGGCCCAACCTTAGCCAAGAAAGTTATGAGACTTGGGTACTATTGGCCAACCATGGAAAAAGATGACCTTCAGTTCATGAGGACATGTCGTCAATGTTAGGTGCATAGTGATCTCATTCATGCACCCCCACAAGAACTTTGACTAATCACTTCTCCATGGCCCTTCGCACAATGGGGACTTGAACTTGTGAGTAAAATCCATCCAACTTCATCCAATGGCCACAAGTTTATTATCACTTCCATTGAGTATTTCACCAAATGGATCGAAGCCATTCCGCTCACCTACATAACTAGTAAGCAAATTTCTAAATTCATCCTTAATTACATCATTTTTTGATATGGTGTTCCCCAATCTATCATCATAGACAATGGTCATCTTTTAAAAAATTAGGATGCCCGTGAGCTTTGTGAGCGCTTCCATATTCAACATCATTTCTCCACACCCTATTACCCACAAGGTAATGGTCAAGCTAAGGCATCTAACAAGACAATCATCAAGATTCTTAAGAAGACTGTTAAAGACATTGGCCATGACTGGCATCTCCAACTTAATCCCACTTTGTGGGTTTACTACACCAACATTCACATGCCTACTAGCACCATCCCATTCACTTTGGTCTTTGGATTTGAATCTATCCTACCCATTGAGGTCAAAATTACCTCCTTAAGGGTCTCCATGAAAGGATTGATTGATGACGAAGAATACTGATAGTCTCGATTGCATGAGCTAGAATTGTTAGAAGAACACATAAAAAAATGTCTTGAATTGAACTTACAGGCATATTAGAATCACCTTTGCCAAAGTTACAACAAAAGAGTTATGATTCAAAATTTTGACATTGGCGACTTGGTCTTGATGCAAAATCCAAAGAATCAAGCTGACCATGAGAAGCCCAGCAAGTTCAAGACTATTGGCTAGGCCCTTACATCATCACTGTAGCATTCAGTTCTGGCACTTACCAGTTAGCTATTCCAGATGGGGAACAATTGACATAACCTATCAATAGTTTTCACCTACGTAAATTCTACACATAGCATCAAAGAGCTTGGCTAAAAACCATAAAAAAAATAAAAAATATAAAGTTTGAAAAATACAAAAAAAAAACGTCACCCTGATGAAAACTTGGCAAATAGGCATCTTGGTGACACCAAACAAATTAGAAAATATCATAAATAGTAAAGAAAAATAATTCGTCCAATAGTGAAAACCACTTCGGTGGCGCTTTCGATAAGTACCATGGTGAAAACCTAGCAAATAGGTGCCATGCGTAGGCAGTCTTTGCTTTGCCATCTACTATCACTCCATCTACCTTTGTCGATAATAAGTGCCCGATCTTCTAACACTCTCACAACATTCATCATAGAGCCCTGCTATTTCTTTCCATGGCTGATAACGCTTGACATCAGGTCTTGCATATCCTTCGCCCTTCATATCGAGCATTCCCTTTTCCATCTCATTCAACTTGGTTAGTCCTAGACCTGATTGGGGGAAATACCCTTATCACCTAGCTACAGTGGGTCTTGCACATGGTCCCATCAAATTGCAAAATGTCCTGAAAAAAATCCATAAAAATCAAAAAATGTCCTAAAAAGTCCAAAAAAATTGAAACATGTCAAAAACACAAAAAAATCCAAATAACACTTAAAAATCATAAAAACAGAGTCATAGTCCATCATGTTAGTTGTGTTAGTCTTTTTCGTCGTCGAACTATGTTTCCTCTATGACTGAACGTAGGCAAGGCCATCTATCAATGCACCCCTGAGGCATTAGGTTAGTCCTTTAGGTTGTCTAAATAAAATCATGTCTCTGTCTTTTGTAAAATAAGGAAAATTTAAGTCATGTCAAACTATGAGGTATATGCGCATTGCTACATAGAAAATGCCATCAATCGATGAGCCTCCAAGGCTGCACTAGGTCAGTCCTTTAGGGTTCATCACATTCACTATCACACACGTCAGATATCTCAAATAAATCAAATCTTTTTCATTTAGTCTTGTCGGTCAAATTCTGGTCAAACTACGTGGTCTCTGAGAGTGTGACGTAGGCAAGGCCATCATCGATGTTCCCTCGAGGCCCTGTAGGTTTAGTCCCTTAGGGTCTATTGATTCAATTGTCCTTTTCCCGCTAATATCTTAAATTAGGAAACTCTTAAACAAACTTTGACAATCATTTAATCGACATTTCAACTAAATTGGTATGTCAACACTGGCATGCGGTCAATTCGGTCATCTAGTCAACTTTGGTCTAATTGTCATAACAAGTCAACCTGTCAACTCTTGGAAATTCTTCGAATATGTATTTCTGAAGAAAAACTTGCCTCATTGATTTATGTTTTAGGATATGTCTTTCCTGAGCATCGACTTTGTCATCTAGCATTTTGAGGGATTCTCTTGACATTTGAGGAACTATCCTCTCGATATCGACATCATTCAGGATGTGTCCTTGAATTTGGCATTACTTGACATCTGTCACACATTAGCCTGTTTAACATGAACCTAGGTTTTGTAAAACTTGGCATCTCAACATCAATACACTTGACATTTGAACATACTTGGCAAACACTATCTTTAATCTCACACTTGGCATTCAATTTTTCATTGAATGCTACTAGTTCATTGAGGATGCACCGCACAGGATTTAGAGGAGCAATGATGTATCATGATGACTATCTTATCTTTTCAGACTGTCATGCTACTAGTTCCTCGAGGATATCTTGCATAGGATTTAGAGGAGCAACAACGTTTCATGGTTTGTCTTTCTTGTTTGTGGTTGGTCGTGACAAAAAGACTGGGGCAATTGATTTCCCCATATGAGTCATAATCATCCTTATCTATGATTGCTTGTTCTATGTGATGGTGCGACCTTGCACACCATTGATTTATGTCATATCATGGTGTTTTTTGGACATTACAATAATCTTCCCAATGATGATTAAAAGAAACACCTATTAGTACTTTGACAATATATTGAAGGATTATCTCTCTGCACTAACATCCATCTCCTTTTGTCTGGTAATCTCTCTTATTCCATCTCCTGATGATATCCTATGACATACAAAAAATAATTGCATACATGCTCATATATAGAAATTCCATTAGTACATTACACATTTACGTAAATCCATTCACATAGTTGCATTTACATCACTAGCATAAATAAATCATTTACATCGATTCATTTGTATTAAAATAACATATAAGTGCATTAAACATTTTTCATACATCATCCATATCATTAATCATACAAATTTAGGATCATAACATAAAGCATCATATATCACATAATCCATACATACACACTCATACATCAATGCATTCATAATCGTAGGCATGACATCCATTAGGCATATATAGAACATTATCATCATCATAATAAAGTAACAATCATACATAAAGTAGCATCATCATCGGTACTAAGTCATCTCATCATACATGATCATCATAAATGCATACATCACATAAAATATAAAGCATCATTGAATAGGAATCATAACATAATAAAATCATAATGCTTCATAACACAACTCATAGCATAAAGTCTGCACCAAAACTGCATCTTGTATATAATAATCTCAAAATCATGTCATGAGATATAGTCTCGAGGAATCCCAAAAATAGAGCTCACAGACTTGATGGTCAATATATAAAGTGTCTCAACATAATAACAGTATCATATGTCCTAAATAGTGCTCTTCTCATCCCCTTGGGGTGAGGGACGAGGTGACTGATGCTCTGTCTCAGGAGCTGATGATCTCTACTCGGATACAACAGGTTGTCTCTATGATGACTTAGGTACCGTGGTGGATGGTCGGCTGTGATGTGACCTATTCCCTGATGATGATGTATGGTTGTGACTCGACCTGTGCCCTGATGAGTTCCTATGGCTGTGGTGTGACCTATGTCCTGATGACTATCCAGATGAGGTGGATGGGCTCACAGTACTCTGACTCCTGCTGCTATGAATCCTATTGCTGCTTCTTGAGCCACTCCCTGTCCCACTCTAAGACTAAGTCAAACTCAGCTCTCACTAATCTGTTGGCACAGTCCTCTTATACAACATCTTGTAATGTGCTCGACTAGTGCTCACCCTTTCCAGCTCTCTCGCCACCTCTCCCATGGGCCCAACACATAACTTTGCAAACTGCAAACACCATTGTTGCGTCTCCTGGTGACTCACCACTACCTAATCCCTCTCCACCTTCATCGCCTCCAACTCTGACTCCAGTGTCTTGATCTAGGTGAGGGCCTCATCTAACCGAATCTGCATGTCTATCAGTCACTGATTGACTTTCACATCCTAAGGCAATGGTGGTCTCCCCTCTCAAACCTCCTCACCCTCCACCATCCACTCTCTGATCTACCTCTCTGCATCATTAATCTCCTCTCTCCTCCTATATCCTCCTCCCCACTAACATCCAACTCCTTCTCTCTCATGACTGCCTCCTACTCCCTAGCCACCTCCACCTCTACCTCCATCTTTGGTTGATCTGCTTCTAGCCATGTTCCCTTTGGATGAGGTCCCTCTAGCTACTCTCCCTCTACCCTGACCTCTCTCTCCTCCTCTCCCTCACCTAACTCTCATATTGGTGATAGCAGTGCTCGTCTGACTCACTGTCACACTCTCCTCGCCTACCTTTGACCTCTACCACCACCGTGTCCATCTGCCCCATCTCCTCCATCATCCTCCCTATCACCTCTGCCTCCATCCCTCTCTCTCCCCCTGCTGCCATCCCTTCCTCCTCGCCCTCCTTGGCGCACCCGTGGTAACATTTCTCGTCTATCTACCGATGCTGGCTAATCTAGATCTATCAAAGGAAGTGTCCTATGAGTTTGCCACCATGCATCAAAATCTGGGGTGGTCCCTACATCTACTGGTCCCTCGCTCATCCCCACTACTGTGCTACTAGGATATCATTCTACTGCTTGACCACTATCACTACTATCAATGGTCCCCACACTATCTCCTGAGATGAACATGCATAATCTACAGTGCCTTCAGGTACATCTTGTTGTTCACAAAACTATCTCAGTACCCGTTGGGGAAGGTACATCTCTATGATCAGTTGGGACTATACCATCCGCCCAATGAGATATCTAAACTGTCAACAAAATGATAAATGCTCCTTCTCTCCTGAACACTGTCTGTAGTCCTTGTATGGCCTCCACACAAACCCCAACAAAGTATCAATAGCATGGCACCAATATCTTGTATCTCCCACTCGTGTCTGTGTCACAAAACCCACATATAGATACACATATGGCATCTCCTCAGCTAATTGCCTTTGTACTAGTGGCTGAAATATGACAATATGCTCCCTTGCCCATATCATCAGGAGTGTGGTCCCACAACTGATACTAGTAGACTCCCTATATGCAATATCATGTAGTTGATGATATAACATCCCTAGCAAGCATGACCCCCAAGCAAACACTCTCCTGTCATGCCTCATCCTGATCAGAACACCCCCCATCCTATTAGGAAACCATGAAAGGGATGATCTGGTATTAGTACCCCAGCTATCAAGGTTCACAACATATAATCCCATCGGCCATAATGCTCAGCCAGGAACTCCCAACTAATCTCATATCAATGGATGCCCAGCTGCACTACATCCTCATGCTCATAGTAATATGTGATGGCTTGCTGTCCCCATCGAGGATCATATACCACCCGCTCTCCTCTGATTAGGATCCGTAGGATCCTATAGACATCCTCCAACATCACTATGGCCTCCCCTATTGGCAACTGAAACAAACATGTCTTAGAGTGCCATCTCTCCGCCAGCGCTCTCAAGAGACCCTTGTTTGCCTGAATAATGGGCATATAGGTCACATGAAATAGTCCTAGCCACATCAATCACCTTTGCTCACCCTACCTTAGCTGATCCTTGAATACATATTTCACCGACCGAAACTCTTGTGTATATATGGGTGACAATCGTCTCTACACACAAACAAAAGTTAGCACATCATTGAAAATCATCCTTATCATCTAACTAATCAAAAGGGCACAACCAAAATGAGCCTAAACTAAGTCAACTCTAGCCACAGTTAGTTGTGTTGTTCTTCTCTTCACTTGTGTTGCACTAATCACATACATTATTTCATCCCTCAGATGCGCCGCACTATAGTGATTGCATCATTTGGACTCATAGATACGCCACTTTATGACAATTGTGTTGTTCCCCCCGTAGATGTGCCACTTTTGATCACATGCTTTGAATCAGCTCGCTTTTGTGTCTAATTCTGGCGATTGCATTGCCACACCTAGCACTTGCATCACATTTTGGCACTTGTGTTGCACCAGTTCGCGATTGCACTACTTTGACCTCTAACCTAGACTATCCCTTGCACTTGTGCCATGATACATCAAATGCATGCAACGCGAAAGTGTTTACATGCTTTATGCATGCAAATGTGTCAAACTACAAAATGATGCATTTGAAACCCTAACTTCGAGGCCCTAAAAAACATGTAAAATGATAAAATTACCAAGTGGGTATAGGGTACATATCGGTGCTGTTGAGCCCTCTGGCCATTGGTATGTTTGTACTCAGTATCCACAGTGAGCGGCCTTCGAAATCGCCATCTTCACGCAATGTCCTCTTGCTCTAAGCTTTGAATTTCCTAAAGGCAATGGTGAAAATGAATTACCCTTTTACCCTCCTCAAGCCTATTTATAGGGTGCAATCTAGGGTTTTCCCTAGGGTTTATAATTGGATGCACTTTTTGGCATGTTTGAGCACCTTTTTGATTGCCTTAAAATTGCTAAAAATCAAAACCGATTGCACCATTATTTTTTTGGTCATCAAATTGACTTATCAGGACACTTTCCAAATTTTTCTGACACTTTACAGTCAAAATTCATAATTTTTCCCGAGGGGCAATAGATACTCCATACCTTCGTTGGGGCATATTTTGAATTGAATTTTCTTTGTCACAATGCGATAAATTGCATTATGATGAAGAGGGGCAAAATGTAGACACATAAAATTGACCTAGGCCTGCAAACTTTTATTTTCTCCATATTTCTTCTCAACATAATTAAAATATTTAATTATATCCTTTGGTCCAAATTCAACTATTAATTAAATAATTCTCAATTATTTAATTAATTCATATATTTTATTCCTCTCGACTATTTAAATAAATACATTTATTTGATTTTATTTAAATACATTGCTAATTTCTTATATCTCTCTATACTTAAATAAATTCTTAAATTTATTTAATTATTATTTCCTAACTATTTCCTCCTGATTATTTAAATAAACTTTATTTATTTATTTAAATATTTCATTAATTCCTTATGTCTTCTTATAATTAAATAAATTCCTATGATTTATTTAATTATCGTCCACCTTGTCCATTTTCTCCATAATTAAATAATTACTTAATTATCTTATTGACTTTTCTTCTAATTTTAAATAAAATCATTTATTTAAATTCTCCCACTTTCTCTTTTTCCCACCAAGTAAATAATTTGAAATAATTATTTACTATCACATGACCCCACCACTTTTGAATTAAATTAATTTTTAATTCAAAAGGTCAACTCAGCGTCTTAAATCAAATAATTTTAAATTATTATTTGATTTTCCAATAGCTTCATTTGTTGTGCCCAGTATCCTCTTGCCACATGCATTCTTGACCTTTGATTTTATTTTCCTAAAATCAAATCTCAGCTCTTCATTTCAAACTTTTCCCTAACCCTAATCACTAGTTGTCACATGCAATTCTAGCCTTTGATCTTAGGGCTTTGACAAAATTTCAATCCCGGCCATTCATCCAAAATTGACTTTTCTATAAAAAGAAAATTTCAACCTCATTTGGACATCTCTCAACTTCATACTTCATGCTTCAAACTTTATGCTTGCACATCTCCCATACTTGCAATTTCTTAGTACACTTGCACTTTGAGTCAATCCTTCAATATTTGCTTAGGTCTTTGTCATAGGTCAAAGTTGCTCACAAAAATCTGAGGGAAAATATCATTTTACAACAAATGGAGAGGGTCAATGAAGGTTAATCATGGAGGGCATGAAGGCTACTTGGTGAAATTATTCCTTTCTTTTATGCTATTTTCCTCTTTTGTGCTTCATTGCTAAATAGCTAGGATTTGTTTTATGCATTTTATTTCATGTTGTTCCTAAATTTTTACCTTAGTTATAGATCCCATAATACAAGTGCAATACAGAGGCACTTTATCTCAGTGTGTTTATAAAATCATAAATTCTTACAATTGAAGCTCAGAATGTCAAAAAAAGACACAAGACTAGAAATACATATAGAACAGCCAAAAACGAGTCATCCCACACAAACGAAAATTTTTCTAGGAGCTAAAACATCCAAGTAATTCACCAAAGTGAAAAAACACAAAAATATGAATAAAATATACCTAGAGAATAGTCTAGAAAAATTGCATGGATGGAACTGAAGAGCTCTGAGAGATAGTTCCAACGCCATTGGAATTGTGAAAAATAGAGAAACTGGTTAAAATTTATGAGCTCAGGACTGAAAACAACTCAGGTTTGAATTCAACAGACTATAGAATACACCAGCAACAAAATAAAGCAATAAGACCCACAACACTGGAAATTTGGCAGAACTAGCTTTCTGACAATATCTCATTTGCTGAAAAACGATATCGTTTTCCTAGGTTATGGCCAAATGAAAAAAAAACCCCTTTTAGGGCACAAAGGGGGTCAAAGGGGCCATGTGCAGTTGTCCATACTACTGACATCAACATGACATCATGCTGACATTAGCAAAATATTCCAGGGAATATTCCCTCCCACTGGAAAAAAAATTTCGCTCCCTAGAATTTTTTTTGACAAAATATTCCAATGTCTGCCTGAAATATGCCATTTTGACCAAACAAAAAATGATGACGTTGCTTGGAAAAGTTCACCAGCGAACATTTGAATTTGGCCAAAAAGAATGTCAGAAAAAGTCCACCAGGAAAAAGAGTGGCACAAAGATTCCAAGATTGATTCCATGTTAGAATTATGAAACAAGCACAAAGCCACGAGCCTCAAGATCAAACAACAAACAAATACACCTTCCACACAAGAGATCTACAAAACAATATGTGCAATATTCTTCAACAAGAAAAAGCTATAGAAGATACTTTCAAGAAGATATGAAAGCTCTAGATAATATCCGAGAATAATTACAATGACTCGAGTTGAATGCTTATAAGAGAAAATCCCTAAATGAGAAAGGGATCATATCATGACAAGTGTCAACATCTCATGAGATGAGACATAATGATCTAATATTAACTCAAATAATAAATCATTCCTAAGTTTAGATAAAGTGTGTGAGAATAAATTAGACTAATAATCAATTAAATATTAATTAATTATTAAAGCTAATGCATGATAACTCTAAAATATGGAACCTCCTATCCTAGACCAAACCATGATTGAACCTAAAAAACTTCCAAGTAACCAAGAACAACCCAAGATAGATCCTTCTACTATGTCCTACAAACAATCAAGAGACAACCAAAACAATCTCGGACTATTCCTCCTAAGATAAAACAAATTTACAAAGCTAAAGAGAAAGTGGTCAAACAACCTCCCATGGTTCCTTTCATTCCTCCCCTTAGGGAAGAATTTTTTTTTATGGTTGATAGACCCGCTCCTACACAAACACAACTTGAAAATCATACTAAAAGAAAAGAAATGCTAGAGAGCATAGGTGTAGGCATCGTGTTATTGCTCAAAGGTTAAATGAAGAAAATGACAAATAAAATCAACATCTGAACTTAACTGAAGTTATACACAAGGAGTCTCCCTCTTCGCCATAACAAAAAGATCCTATATCGCAACTACAACAGGGACTAGCACCCTCTTTAGACATTATCATTCAACCTCCCATTGTGATTAACTTAGATGATGATGATGATATTTCTAAAATTGATGAGAAAGTGCATAATGAATTGAATACATTATTTTCCTCTTTTATGAGCTTAAATGATACTTCTCCTAAGAAGAGTTTTGAACTTGGTGATACTCCTAGTTTGGTACTTGCTATGGTCCATTTGGCTAGTTCTCCACGTTTTGTATACGATGGACAAGATTGGGATGCAAATGACCTACTATAGGTTGACATGCATGTGCCTTACTAGTCTTGTCTTTGTTTTCTTTTCATGTTATGTGTGTTATTGCATGTGTGTAATGTGATCCCCCGTGACATTCTATTTGATGTATCTCTCTCTTTGTGATATTCCTCTATTTGTATCTACATTCTTCTCTATGTTGTAAACCTTTTATTATTTTCTTTGTCTTGCGTTTTCCTTTTGGGGCTCTTCCATGTTGACCTGAAGGTTTTTCTTTTTTCTTTACTCTCTTTGTGTCATTCTTCCTGTTCCGTGAGTATTTGGAGAATGATGACAGTCCCACTCTATAACAACAATGTAGCAAAGACATATTGACCCGAATCCATGGATCCCTTATGTGTGATTTTGGGGACAACCCCTTATCATGACGTAACTTCATTTGGAAACACATGACTTGGCATACGGATTTCTAAATAAGCTCTCACATGTCCTCTTTATTATTAGCATTTATCACTTGCTACTTTAAAGTAATTGCTCACAACATGGTGTTTAGCAATTTCTTTAAAGTGGGAGCATACATTGGCATTATTCTTTTTGCATTTTTCATGTTTCATTGTGTAGTCTTCTTACTTCATGTGATATGTCTTTCTATTTGTGGTGACATTGGGTATGATGTCCCTCAAGAGGGTGATCTCTCTTAGCATATTACGTTCCTATTAGTGGCTTGATGTAACACAATGCATTCCCTAAGTTGTGAATCTTCTATTCTTTGATTGGTCCTCTCTTGGAGACATTAGGCATGATGTTCCCTAAGTTAAGACCTTACATGAACTAAGTAAAACTCCTTTGAATGTACTTTACACTATTTTACATTTACAATAGCTGTTATATGGCTACCTTGCATAACACACTTTGCTTGCCTATGGAGCCATCCTGTTTGTTCATGGGTGTCAAGCATACAAAGTTTTTTTTTCCTCATGAATACTTTCATTCGTGTTGTGTGGTTCCTTATCAAAGTTATCAGGAGGTATAGCTTTGGTATGGTTAGTGTATGGGAGATGAAGCTAGGCATGAATTTCCCATATCCACTTCCTTATCTATGTGAGCACATACCGGTCACATGTGTATGTGTCTTTGGGGTCTCACCTAGTGGATGGCCTGAGGTTCCACTAGCCCTTGTGAGTGTGTGTTTGGTTTTCATAGTGGACATCGTATTCCACTTGTAAATGTTTTTTGGATAATCAGCTTAGATCTAATCCACATCACGTTGGACAAATAGTTGAGGCTTGATCCACCCCTTTTGTTTTTCTTTCTTCTTTTTTCTTTGGCATTGTATGCTTGTACCTTGTTGTTGCTCCTTACATCATTCACATGTGTGTTCTTTTGTGCCTATGTTGGTTTTCCAGAGGATCTTGATCTTGGGGGCTTGTGCAACCCTCTCGATCATTGTTAGCCTATCTCACTAGCATTGGTACATTTGAACCTCTTTTGATGTGATTTTGTCAACTTTAGTGTGATTTTTAAGAAAGTTCATTCTCTCACTAAAGTGGGGGCTAAATTTAGTGTACAGGAAAATGTATCCCTTTACATTTTTGCACTTGTTTGGGCCCTCCCTACTAAAATTGGGCTTATTTATACCTTATTTGGTCCTATTTTGCATCCAAAAGCCTTATTTAATGCAATCATAATTCATCATTTTGGGTTGTGTATTCTAGATCTAGTGATCTAGGACTCATACACCACCTTGGGCGTATGGGTCCCACCTAGGTTTTGGGGCCTGATCTAGAATATTGCATAGAACTTAGATTTTCTTGAAATTTTTGTCTAAAGCTTAGGCTATTGGGAATTATATGCCCCAATTGGTGTATGAGTCCCACTTTAGCTTGGACCTATTTTGAATTCAATTCTTGGTGGGATTTTGTTCTCCTAGATCTAATGCCAGCTTGTAGTGTTATAATTTCAAGAAATTTGGCATAAACAAGTATAAATACAAGGTTATTTCACATAATTTCACCTAAGAAATCATAATAAGATCTAAGAATTCAAGAATTCTAGCAATTCAAGTATTCAAGAGCATTCAAGAGCTGATTATCAAGTACTTTCAAGCATCAATTCAAGATTCAAGCATCATGTCAAAGTCATCATGCATCATGTGTGTTTTTGAGCTAATATTTGTGATGTAGGTTTTTGTGTTTCAAGCAAGTATTCAAGATCAAAGTTCATATCAACAATCAAGAGTTTAGATCTACATTCATGATAGCCATTTCACATAAGATTGCAACCTTTATATTAAGGGTTTGGTGAGTTGCAACATTGCATATTGTTCATTGATCATTCCTTCAAATTCTATTTGATTTCATTTCAAGGTTTGATTACCAAAATGGGATTTGACCAAGGCTAACCCCTATCCACTAAAAAATCAATATTTTTCTCCTCTTCATGTGTGATTGAAGATCTAGGTGTTTTTAGGCTTGAAGATACTTTGAAGACAAAGTTGTAAGATTGAAGAAAGTTGTCAAAGTTGTCAAGAAGTTGTCATATTCACAGAAAGTCATCTACAGGCTAGAATTTAAACCTTCAAAATCAAAGATCAGACGAGAGAGAAGATACAAAAGATCACTAGAGGATACCAAAGTTTCAGAAAAACCCTAATACTAGGACTAAATCACCACCTTGGCTGTATGAGTCCTAGTACATACCACTTTTTAGCCATTTTCTGTAGATCCTAGTTTATGAGTTGCAGATTCCAGATTCAACCAAAAACCCTAAAATGGGGCTATATCACCCATTCTGGAATATGAGTCCTAGTTCACATCAAAAGTCAATATTTTAGGATTGTAGACCTTGTTTCAGGTATCTCTAGTCTTCCAGGTACTTCTCGGTTTAACCTTAGTCTGTTATTCTGATTTCAAGTTCATTTTCTAGGTTACACAACTAGATTTGCATATTACTTTCATTTCCTTCTTTCTAAGCATTTGATTAGTGGTGAACCCCTCTTTAATCATACCTAAGGAGACCTTGTAGCAATCTCTTTTCCTAAATGAATCATTAGGTTGAGATTTCTAGGGTTTCCTTTAATAAACTGAAAGTGAAATATGAAAGGAGGACCCTACTCCTCTTCTTTTGTGTATTCCATCTCCTAAAAGGTGGAGCACCGTATTTAATTTAGTGTAGTATGAAAGACTACAAAAACTAGAAAATGAAGTAAAAAAATTCAATTCATAAAATAGGGGAATAAAGATAAACTATTACCTTATGCTATGGGTACCTAATGCTTAGTACTATAATTTTCAATTGTTAAAAATTATAGTGTCCTAACCTAGCTAATTCTTCCAGAGTATGAAACCAACATGAAGCTATAGAATTCAATTCAAAACTATAGAATTACATTCATGAATTACAACACATCCATATAACTGGAAACTACTAACTAAATTGAACAATGCATTATCTAATATAACTATTAAATCGACATCATTTGACATGGCCAATAATGACTATAATTGACCTCCATTTCATAGTCTTTATCAACTATAAATAGCCTTTAATAAATCAACTTTAATAAGAGTTAGTCGATTTTCAAATAACATATATAATATGTTAAATATATATTATTATATATAATATATATTATATACATAATATATATATATATTCAAATACTAATGCATTTATATATATATATATATATATATATATATAACCACTAATATATATTTACACATACACACACACACACATATATATAATATATATATCACAAGCCTATAATGTAAGCATTCATTCGATATATATATATATATGAGTACAAGCAAGATAGTATATAATAAACACATTATATATTAAATGTGTGCATGTATATATGTAGAAATGTATATACCTCTATGTACACGTATGTGTAGGTATATCTATGTATACTACCCACAAACTGACTCAACTCAATCATTCTAATGTGGTGTGTGTATATGCTTGGATAGTTTACTTTTACCGATTACCCAACCAAGATCTTCTCTTGAGTGATACTTCCCCTCTGCCTGGAGGAATGAACACATACCTACATCCACTAACACATGCACACGATAGTCAATTGTTCACAACATATGCAATATATATATATATATAAGCATTTCCAAAGTTAGAATAATAATAATTCAATAACCATTTATTTGCTTATATGCAGTATCTCACCATGAATAACATCAACTGAGATAACATCAAATGAGATAATATTCATATTGATAACAAGGTACAAGTGTAATTTTATTCATCTCAAAAATTCACATTACATTCATATTTACCCTATGTAGTAATAGTAAATAGTAACTTCACAATTGGGGTGTAACAAAAGTACTCAAGGCCAAATAAATTCTCTTGTAAACCTTGAGCAAACCTAACAATTAAAATAAGATCATTGGCATACAAAAGAAGCCTGAAAACATATTCCCCCCAAAAAGCACCATCTCCACTTTTCAAATTCAACCATTCTTTAAATTTGCAATATGAAGGCTATTTTTGCTTAACTTCGTTGTTGCTCTTAAAATTTTTGAAAGCACCTACTTTAGTTCTAATTTTTATCTAAGCCTCTTCATGAGCCTATAGGCAATTGCTTTAAATTGTACTAAGATACAAAATAATTCATTCTACGTCATAACTTATTCCTATGAAATATTTCAAAAATCTTCTTGAAATCACACAACACTAAATTTTCTCTTTCCTATTCCATATTTTTGAAATAATATTGCATTCCATTTTTCCCTCTTTTCTTTATCTTCTACCCACTTATTGATTTGTAAGTTTTCAATCCCCCAATACTCTTCTTAAACAAGTGTCACATAGTGGCAAGTACTTGCCTTTATAGTATTGTAATTATAGTTTTGTAGGGTTGAAAATAATTAAATGTAAGTTTTATTAATGTGAATAAAATTAAATATAAGTTTTGTTAATTATAGTATTTTATTTTTGTTAATTAGTTATTTACATTTCTATATAGTAATTTAGTGAAGTTCATAATTTATTATTTTATTTACCTAATATTAATTTTATAGTTATATATTCAAGATTTATAAAATAATATTATTTTAAAATATTATATTAAAACATTTAGTACATGAATTTTAAAAAATAAATCTATGAATTATTATTAAAATAATTTTATTATGAAAAGAAAAATTATATTAATAATATTAATAAAAACATAAATACTTCCTACAAATATATTTTATAAAGAGAAGAATTATATCAGTAATATATTAATAAAAAAATCAAAACACAAATTAAAAATTAAATGTATTGAATTTTTACATAATCATTATATAAAATATAACACATTAATATTAGTATTATTAAAATTAGTAAATAATATATTAATCATTATAATATAAATTTTAGGATATTGTATTTAATGGAAAAAATAGCTGCATGTCTATATTCTACCTTGATGGCATTAAAGTTATTTTAATATGAATAATAATAATAAATAATTAAAAAAATATAAATTTAACATAATGATTAACACATTAATATTTTTTATTTTTTAAGGTGAGTTGTGGAAAAGGCCTCCACTCCCTTATATAGAAAATAATAAAATAAAAAATCGCATCAACCCATTAAAAGGGGTGCATCATATTTGAACTCAACTATTGCCAAATAAACTCAACCCATAGAAGTGGGTGTATCAAAATTGCTCTTTCCTTTCACATTTTGTTGTTTAAGTGAGTATTATTTTCCGTGTGCTCTTCATCCTGATGATGGATCATGGAGTGTGATCCAAAACGTTGATGCAAAAAATAACACAATCGAATCCATAAATCTTTCAAGCAATTATCAATATAGATTGTGGAAACTTGTTATCTTTGCTTATATTCTACTTTATGAGACAAAATGGTTGCATGCCTATATTCTAACATATGAGACAAAATGATTGTGTACCTATATTTTAGCTTGATAGAGCACATTTGTAGCACCTTGTATTTATAATACTTATTTAATATATTAGAAAAAAATAAAACATAAATATACAATAAGGTGATTCATAATAATGTCGGGATAAAACCCATTCCTAATAAAATAGCAAAATATTCAACAAAAATAATATCGTTAAATATTTTACTATTTCAATCTTTTTTTTTGTTTTTAATTAGTTGAAAACAATTTATTAATAAATTGTTAAAAAAAACAAAACAAAACTCAATTACAATAGTATTGCGTACTAGTAAACAATGCCGTGTCCGTGAATAACAAGGTAGAGAAGGGACAACGGAAAAAACAAAATAATTAGATCTGTATTGGCAACGAAGACATGAAAAAGAAAAAGGCCGACAACGAAAGAAAGAAATTAAGAGGAAGTCTTAAATGTCGACATTTGAGGCGTTTTGGCTGTGGTGATGCTTGCCGGCCACAACATATCATTATTTCCTGTCTGCAGATTCCGTTCGGCAGTTTACTATAGTTAGACAGGGTTTTCTGTCAAACCCCTACTTAGCCATGCCAATTCCCACAAAAAGCAGAGGATAATTACAGAGCATGCCGCTAATTGCAAGGAGGCGGTGCTGCGCTTCGTCGCCATGCATCTTGTGCCTCATAATTGTATGGGTGATCTTCATATTCGCTATTCCCCTCTTTCTTTTCAAATTCGTGTTTCAGTTCCATTCACCCTATTTCTACATCGCCTATGCATCGGTTCTTTTACTGGTGACATACGTGGCCTTCAGTAAAAAGGTCGACGCGGAGCCTCCGCAAGCGGAGCAGTCGCCTCCAACGTCAACCGCGAGGCAGACGGTGGACGTGGACATGCCGTTGTTCAATTACAGGAGATTTAAAGACGAGGTGGAAGACGGGAGCGGAGAGCAGTGCGTTATTTGCCTCTGTAATTACGACGAAGCCGAACAGCCGGCGTTGTCGCTGCCAGTGTGTCGACATAATTTCCACGTGGAGTGCGTAAAGAGGTGGTTGCAGAGCCACGGTAGATGCCCCATCTGCAGCGCCTCTCCATTTCCTACACACGCTGCTCCATTTCCTCCACCCGCTCGCACAGACGTTGTGCCTGTCACCGTCGCCATTGACGCGGTTAATACAAGAGAACAAGGTAATTTAACCCCACAGTAAAAGTAAATCTGTTTTTTATGTCCCGAATTTATTGATAGATCCAGAGTTTAATTTTAATCCGTACTCGCAAAACGCTGTAATATTGTCATTCCTCAAAGTTTTGTGCATGTTATTGATGTTTCAATGCATGATGAGATACTTCACCTTTATCTCATTGATTGTAATTAAAATGAATTAAAATAAATGAATGAATGATTGATTTTTAATGATGTTTACGAAACCATCAGTCTGTGGGATCGAATGTCAAATCTTTAACCATTTTCAAGTTCTTTCCAAGATAGACAAATATCTGTCTATCTGTTATAGATTTTGATAAAAAGCGAAAGAATCTTGTCTCCTTACAGTGACCAAAATCCCACTTACCGTTGAGTGGCAATGCTTGATTTTGAGGTTTAACTTATACTTTATTAGAGAGTATTATAAAATCATGCTTGGGTACGTTTGTTACCCTTGTCCGCTTGGTATGCTTGTTGTACAGCTGGTTATAAGCATTTGGGATTGCCTTTACCCGAGCTCTGCTAAATTACTAGTAATAGCACGGAAGGAAGGTGTTATGAAACAGCGGGCATAAATATTCTTAGTTTTATTCTTAAGTGGTGTTATCTTTTTGGCAGAGCTATTACCTGTGGTATTCAGTGGGTAAAGTAATGAATAGTAGTGGCTATCAACAATTTTATAGTATTCATCTGCCGTGGCTCTGCAAAAATAGACCTATTAGTGACCAGAAATACAACTTTTTTAAAATAATACATTTTAAAAATTAGTGACATTGTAAAAATAAGCTACTCTTACACATATTCTAATTCAAATGAAAGGTCTATTATAGCTTATTTTTACAATGTCACTAATTTTTAAAATGTATTATTTTAATAAAGTTGTATTTTTTGTGTTTTACACTTTGTTAGAATTTATAGAGTTGTATAGTTTTATAGTCTAAACATTGTTGGGTGTATCATCAAAGGGATTTGGAAGTGTAATACTTATTTATTATCACAACCTATTATTATACAATTAAAATGTGTTATGTTGTTATATTTATCTTATTACATATCTATTAAAGATTTATTTTCTCTCTTCAAACTTCAACAATCAAACATAAAAATTCTACAAAATTATATTTAGATTTAACATCTAATCTTCATAATATAGTGAATTTTGGACATGAGAAGATATCTATTTAGGACTTTGTCATGGAAGCCTAATCTATACATTCAAAAAATAATTGTACTACACCAAGTCAGTTAGAAATTTGTGTTACATCCCTCCATAAATGTATTATTCTCTTATTTCCACAAGCCTTGAAGCCCTTAGAGAAGTGTTAAGAATTGAATGAATAAAAAATATATAGTAGTTTACTTAAACAACGTACATTTATATCTTTAAAGCCATTATATGCTTTGCTCAGCTAAAAAAGTCTTAAAATTTTGTCTATATCAACACTTTGATAGCATTCTTAGACATCATTTATGAGAAATAAGCAATTTTGAAGATATTTTAAAATAACTAATATTGATGATTATGTCTAAAGATGGCCAAGAGTATCACAATAAATATTAACCATAAGAACTTGGATAAATTTATCATCATATTTTAAGTCATGTATCTTTCCAATAATAACATCAATTTTTCATAATAATACATAACAAACTGTGCATTATTCTTATAAATTAGAAGGAATCATAAACTTCTCCATTTCTTACATGCTATACAAAATGGTAGTAACACCTTCACTTATTGAATGTATTTGATTTTTTAATGCTTGCTTATTATCATATTCTACTTTTATACAAATCATCACATTAAAGACTACAAAAATACACATGTAAAAATATGAACTTTTATAGTATTTTTTCACTTCCTCTCATAGTCACACAAATATTTCATTTACTCTTAAAACTTGATCACAATACTTTTGTGCCTTTAAAAATGAGTTGATTATCATTGTTAAAATGTGGTTTTTGTTTCTAAACTTCTATGTTAAGAAATTTGGCTATCCTAAATTCTTTCTCCAATTAGACAATCCTTTCTTACATAGTGAATAGTGAAATGTGTAGTATAAATAGAACTAATATAGAAATATGGGTGGAAATAAACTATAATTCAAATTCAAAAAGATCACCATTGATACCTTGTATGGTTTGTCAAAACTATTAACTATTTCAAGGAAAACATAAACCCAACATAAACCTTAGAAACAATTTTATTTATTTGTAGAATTTTAAAATAGAAGTTATTTCAAAATCATTTTAAGATCCAAATGTAATTTTAACCACATCCAAAACACACTAATTTAATGCTTTCCATGCTATGGACATGTCATCAAACATAGAAAAGGAGTTATTAAAAGTGGAAGAGAACCCTACAGTAAATAGTTAAAAGGAAACCCTTTAAATTGCAATTCATAAAATGATGACAAAATTCATTACATGCATATGTACTAGGAAATTTGCAACTACTATGTCAAACATAAATCCTCTTTCTATTACATGATTTGATGGATTTTCATACCCTATTCTAACATTCTTATTTTTGAATAGGCTCAAGGATTTTAGTTTTGGAGTTTGAATTTTTAAGTCATGATTTTATTTGTTTAAAATTTTCCAAGATCTTTTAATCTAAATATTTTTATGCATATTATAAAAGAGGGAAAATGATTTAATTAAAATATTTATTTTAATAAATAAATTCATAGCTTACTTCAATTAAAACAAGGTCTTACGTCTGCTCACACAAACATAAAGATTTTTGTACTATAATGATAAAGGGGAATATTTAAATTAGAGTGAAATGTTGTTCCTACTACTTAAACATTAAAATAAAATAGAAAAAAAATTAATTACATAAAATATATATTTTTTCCTAAGTTTATTTTACTAAAAATGAAAAATAAGAACAAAGAAGAAGTTAACACCAAAAGTTGTAGCTCTCTACCCAAGAGACTAGTACATCACATGAACATATTCACATCATGTTGTTGTATAGTTCCATTCATTACTAGAAAGCTCTAAATTACGTGGCTTGAGTCTTAGAGTCCACCTAACCTACAAACACAAGAAAATGAGAAAAAAAGTTAGGGTTGTTTAGGGTTTTGCCTTAGTCAAAACCTCATTTTTGTCTTTTTGTCCTCCATGAATATCCAAGATAAAAGTTTGATAAAATAGTGTGTTCTTTTCAGTCCTAAGTTCCTTAAGGATTAAAAAGTAGTAAAAAATAAATGTATTTGATAATAATGTTAACTTTGGTCTATGGTGGCAACCACTATTGCAAGTAAATAACAATGATAACAATATATTCTTACTTATATAATAAATAATTTGTCTCACACAATAAGAGAAAGTATAGAAATAACAAACTAAGAGAATAATATTACCAACAATGGAGACCTTCTTAGATGGATTTGAGAAATATAGCTATTAATTCATTCCCTTTGAGAACTCCAAGCTACTAAGAAGAGAAAAGAATGCCAAGATAGAGCACCAAAATAGTTAGTGAGATAGTTGAAAATATTTTGACAAAGTTTCCCCAAAGGAGAGGAATGGAGCTACTAGAATGAAAAATGTGAAAAATCCCATAAAAATGGAAAATAAACTATGCTTTTTTCCCAAAAAGAGAGAGGATGGTGTTAATTTTCCATTCAGGTGTTACCACACATGTCATAGATAATCCATGTGGATAGTAATTTTTTGAATTTCTCAAGAATCTTCAGGATGCCAATGCATTTTGCAAACATCTACATGTTGCACTACTATGTAGAAGGAACTTACTAATATTTTGCATGTGTGTTCTTGATATAACATGAAAATATTGTTCTTTAAAGTGTGGGAAAAAAAAAAAAAATTAAAAATCTATTATTAAAGTACATACTAAAGAGAGTTTAAAATATAATGTGAAATTACGCAAGTACATAGTTTGTGAAATTACACACATAATTTTGTCATTGCATTGCATGAGACCACATTATTTTGTAGTATTTCATTGAAAATACTTAAAGCGTAATTAAGAACATCATTATGTGCATATCCTATCATTATGTGCATATCCTATCATCATGGCATTAGATGAGACCATGAATTTTTTAGGAATTTTATCAAACAATTTACATGCCTTTTGTATTCTCCCACACTCTTCCACACTTAACATACATTTATACCCATACTCATTCCCTCTTCCCCAAAGTGCTATTAAATGGAACATAGAGACAAATATTTATTAGCATGTTAGCTAAGCACAACACATTTATAATTTTGTTTCTTATATGTAGGTTATCTGCATGACAACATGTTATACATTTTTACATGAAAGATATTAACTCTTTAAAATTTGGTGTATTTGATGATTATTGAATTTAACTATTATTTTTATACTTCAATGCCTTTAAAGTGGAGAACTCTAGTTTTGCACAAATTTAAGGTTATAATCTATTTATGTATTTGAGTACTTTGTGTTTCTTATAGGTTTTAACATCAAATAATGTAGAGTGGTCATGGACTCATTGATGTAGAAGTCAATTGATTATTCCCTATGTTGATGCAACTACTAAAACTTCATGTACTAATTTTCATAGTTTTTTAGAGGGTAGTATTCCTCCTACAAAATTCAAACAAGAGAAATATCATGTCTATATTGAATCATGGCCCCTTTCAAATCATTTTCCAAACCCTTAATTTAGTTATAATATCATCTTACGTTATTTAAAATTTCATCCTAAAATGTTAGAAATGACAAACAATAACCACTTCATCAAAGTGTGATCAATATATATGATATTATCCCATTTATCAATAGTCAAATGATATTTTTTCATTATCTTAAAATTTATCATTGATTTTCATTATTCCATCATCCCAAAGTTTTTATAACCATAAATTCATATATCCTTTGCAAATTCCATTTTTTTGAGCTATTTGATTTCCTCAAGATCAATGGCTTATGATTAGTAATTTTTTAATTAAATATATTGTAGAATTAGTGTTCAGTATTATTTATAATTCATTTTAAATTTTTACTTCCCATTTTAACTAAAACCTTTCTAAAATACAAACTAGTGAGATTTTATAGCTTAATTCATAACATTTTGGGATTTAATTTTGAAATTTAGTAAAATGTTATTTATTAATTAAAATTTAAAACGTATCTTATTTTTCTCATTGAGGTGAAAGAAAATCACTAAATATGGACATGTTATAACTCATTAGATGTCATAAGGTATAATTTGTGATAGGTGTTAATTTATGGGATCATTAGATTTTTTGTTAATATAATTGGAGGGTAAATTTTAATAAAATGTCATCCTATTCAAAAATATTTAAAAATGAAATCATGTCTTGAAACTCTAATACATCGAAAAAATCATTTCTTATAATTTTAAAGAAATTAAAAAATGTAGAAAAATGATTATTGGTTTCAATGAGATCAAAACATTAGAATTTATGTTTAGTAAGATTAATCTTATATATTTGATTCTCAACATTATATCTTAGTTTGCTAGTAATTGGAAATTAATCAAAGTAAGGGCAATACAGTTTCAAAAATATCAAATAAAAAGAACATAAATACTCTATGAAGTATTTAGAGTTTTTCCAAATGACAAAAATAATATGAATATAAAACTAACAATATATCAACATAGAAAGTTGTTATTAAATAAAATTCATATCATGTTAGAAATCTACAAAATTCACTTTAATAACAAAATTCAATATTTATAAATATATATCTTAAACTAACAATATATCAACATAGAAAGTTGTTAAATAAAATTCATATGATGTTAGCAATCTGCAAAATTCACTTTAATAACAGAATTCAATATTTATAAATGTACCTCTTAAATGTTAATAGTGTAATGAGAATCCACAATTGAAAGCACCAATTACTCAAGTAAAATTAATAAAAGTATAAAAAACATAAATTATTTTTTCTATTTCAAAAATAAAATCGTTTGATTTTAAGGTGCATTCTTCTTTTGGTTGAAATTGTGATGCAGGAGCATCTAGGTGGACTGACAATCAACATCAACAAAACAAATATGTATTATATTTCCATGTTTATTTTTTTCATATTGGTGTGGGTTGGAGCTTCAAGAGCATATTTTGGAGTGTTTAAAGGATACAATCTTCATTTACCAATACTTGGACTTCATTTAAAAAATAAGAGGTAAATAGTGTGTTTAATGTGATTTTAAAATTATTGTATTATATAATTTCAAGGCTTGAAGGGTTTAAGGGGTCCATTGGCATTTTAGAAGGAAATTGAAAATAAGAATGAATATTCATTTTATCAAATTTTATGCCTATAAAAGTTTCATAAGGCAAGTGACCTTTGACATTTCATTCTTGTCTTATTGGGTGTTTAAAATGGAGGGAAAGATTGTGATTTTTGGAAAAATAATAAATGAATCTTTAGTTACCAAAGGAGCACGACTTGGTTTTGTATTTTCTTCATTTTCCAAACGAATCTATATCACCAAGGCTTTTGATATGGTAAAGAAACATTAACAACACATTTTGGAAGTAAAACTATGTCTTTATTTCATTCTTTGTGAAGGAATTTTAAAGGTCAAGTTGAGGGAAATGAAAGAGAATATTTGGGTGCCACTTTTTGGTTTTTTGTAAGGGTGTATGAACATATAAAATAAAATATTTAATGGTTTAAAAAGGCATAAATCAAAAACATCAAGTTTGGAGATATAACTTATAGATTTCTCGTGAGAGTTGCACATGAAAGAGTGTATAAAATTAGCTTGTGAAGAGAAGGTGAATAGAAGAGAAAAGGGGTTTTGCAGGTGTGTTGTAGGTGTTCAAGGAAGCCATGAGAGCTTCTCAATGAAGAGAAAATTTAGATTTTAGAAGATGAGCGAAGTCAAGAAGGTTTCAAGACACGAGGGTTTGAAGACTCATACACAAGATGTGTTTAGAAAAGTGTAATTTTTTTTAATTTTATTCAATGTTGTTCTCAATATAAGTAATTAATTTTGAGAAATTTTCATGTATAAATGTGTATGAACATTGAAATAAAGATATGTTTCAGATTATTTTCCATTTATATGTTAATGTGGATTGGATTCAACATGTTAAGGATGCAAGATTGGATAGTTTGATAAGACTCCCCAATCTTGACTGCATTAATTGATATAAGAGCTTGAAGGTCCTGAGAGTGTATAGGATACACCAGTACGTGTGGGTAGAATAAGTGATAGAGAATAGATTGTGTGAGGATTGTTGCAAGTAGAGAGAATCCTTGGGAAATCAAGAGCTAGGGAGCCGCGAAAAGAAGTATGATTATAGATTTCAAAGCATGAGGTGAGAGTTGTGAAAGATTGTAGTAGATGAGATGGGGATATTATTGAGGAAGAATCATATGATATGGGATGGATGGAGGTAGTATGAAAATAGGAAGATTTTGGCAATGATTGTTGATATAAATGCAAGATTGAGTAGATTGGATTCAACATGGCATCATGGAGAGGATATCAAGAGTGAAGAGTTTGCAATGAAGACATGCCATGAGAAAGGCATGGATAAAGAAGAAGAAAATAATGAAAAAGAGGATGCAAGTGTAGTAGTGATGATGGTAGAATAGAATGAAGATGCAACTGTAGAGGATGTGATTGCAGTGATGGAATTCGAAGAGGTTGAAAATATTGAAAATAAGGATGACTTAATGTTGCAAAGTTTGGTGGTAGAAGAAGAGTGATTCGGTAAGCTTGGTGATGGAGGAAAGAAGATGAATATTGTAGTGAAGGAAAAAGACCTATAATTTGTGAACATTTTGATTTTATTTGTGATTATTCGAGTCCATAGTGAGAGTAGAAGAGAATTTTGTTGTAGAGGATAAAGTTGCAGTTGCAAAGTTGTGTGTAGATGTTATGTTTGTGTGTAGAAATTGTAGAGGATGATGCAAGTGAAAATTGGTGTAGGTGGTCGATTTGTGGTGGGATGGATCCCACGGAGGAGATGAGGAGAAGATAAAGTATTTGGTGGAGGAGGATGGGTCATGGTGGGCATGAGTCCATAAGAGGAAGAAAGAAGAGGATGCAAAGTTGTTGGAAGAGAATGGTGAATGTTTTGATAAGATGTTGGAAGAGAAGAAGGAAGAAATACTTTCATGTTCACCTATCACATTGATGGAGATGCAATCTAAAAGGATGGTTCTACCATTTAACTCTAATTTTGTGAGCCTATGCTCAATAAAATTCATATCCATTAGTGTATCTGATGCAGGAGCATCCGGGTTTATTGGCAATCAATATAAACCAAAAAAATATGCATTTTATTTTCATGTTTAATGTTTGCATTTCGGTGTGGGTTGGAGCTTCAAGAAAATCTTGTGGAGTGTTTGAAGGATAAAATCTCCATCTACCAATACTTGGAATTCATTTTAAAAATTAGAGGTAAATAGTGTGTTTAATGTGATTTTCAAATTATTGTATTATATAATTTCAAGGCTTGAGGGGTTTAAGGGCTCCATTGCCATGTTAGAAAGAATTTGAAAATAAGAATGAATATTCATTTTATCAATTTGGATTCCTATAAAAGTTTCATAAGGCAAGTGACCTTTGATATTTCATTCTTGTCTTATTGGGTGTCTTTTACTTTTTGCTTCATATTTTTTGCTTCGAGCATTGGATTTCAACAAATAAGATATCATTAGAAAGATGAAGATGAGCACTTTCCATCCATAGAGGTATTGAGAAGATTTTTTTCCATTTTATACCAAATATTTTAGGTTGAAGTTGTCTTGTGCTAATTTCTTCAATAGGCCATAACTTTCACCCTCGTGCTCCGATTTTCAAAAAAGAATAGGCCCATTGGGAAGGTCTTGAAGAGAATTACACAACCATAAGGCCAACTTTTCCAAAAAAAATTGTCTCAAGTTCATTTATATACCAAAATAATTTTGGTTATTTTGAACCTATTGAGCATTGTATCGTGGAAAAGGCTTTGTAAATGCACTAAATTATAAAGTGCCAACCTTATAATATTTGGGGGTGATCTTTGATATTAGTGAAAAGGGTGGGGGTGTTCTTGGTGTTTTTGTGTTCACTTTATTTTCCACATTTCCTTTTGCATTTCTTCATCATGGCATCAACAACAGTTACTATTCTAACTGCATACAACTATTTTGAGTGGAAATCATAAATGGAAATTCACTTAAGAAGACTTGGTTTGCATAGAGTAGTAATGGGAATAGAAACTGAACCAACTAAAAATGAAAAAAAGTTTGAGTGGTTTAACATATGTGATAGAGCATATGGATAATTGTGTGTGTCTGTATCTCCTAATTTACTCTTTCATATTGAATCTTTGAATACTCCAAATGAAATATGGAAAAAGCTAGAATCTCTTTTTGGCACACAAGATTCTATGAGGGGTCATATGTTGGAGAATGAACTAATTAGTTTAAATCTAGGAAACTTCAACACAATTCAGGTTTTCTTCACCAAAATGAAATCACTAAGGCTATACAACTACAACAATGTGGAATTGATAACAAAGATGAACAATTGATTCTAAGCATTCTCTTAAAGCTAAGTTCTGAATATTCAGTATTTGTTTCTACCTTCTATGCTACTAAGGATGCACTTGGATCTCAATTCAAAATGCCATCTTTGGATGATTTTTCTACTTCTCTCACATAGGAGTAGGATAAGCTAATTCATATGGGCATTGTTAAGTCTTCTAAGTCTCATGCCTTGGATGCCAACCTTGGAACAAATGAACAAAGAGGAAAAAGTAGTAACAAGGACAAGAAACAAAAGAATAGCAAAGAGAAAAAGAATCAAAAATATGCTACTCCAAAAGAAAGTAAAGAGACATCTTAAAAAGGTGAAAAGCCTAAGAAAGAGAGTGTCAAATGTGCCTATTGTAAGCAACTCGGTCATGATGAGCATAATTTTTTGAAGAAACAAGTTGATCATTTGACACAAATTCTTGAGAAGAATAATCTTTGTGTTCTTGATTCCATCAAATAGAGTTCAGAAGAAGGTTCTCACAAGGCCAAAGAGAACAAAAAGGAGAAAGGAAATGCCAAGGCCCTTGTAGCATTTGCTTCTCCATCATCAACATGGCCCGTTCTTAATTTACATGTTTCACACCACATGGCTTCAACTGAGGATGAAATTGAATCTATGGAGCCATGTTTTATGCCTTCCATTTCAATGGGTAAAGACACTCCACTTGAGGTGTGTGGGAGAGGGTTTTTTGATATGGGAGATGGCACATTACAAGATGTTCTTTGTGTGCCCTCATTATCAAATAATCTCCTATATATCTATCAAATCACTCACACAAGCATAGGCAAGAGAGTTGATTTTATGCCTGATTCAGTGGTGATTCGTGAAAGTCATATCTGGTGAGCTAGTCATAGGTTGAGGGGGAGGATGGAGTAAATGAGACCACATTTACATATGTCGAGGCCTTAGGAGAAGCATCAGAAGGATCAAAAATTAAGTTCACGGAGTGAGAGAAATAGGTTTGTATAAATCTACAAATCACTATTTTCCTTTGCCACTGACTTATTTGTGTTTTGCTTCTTTCCATTGAGATAGATGGTACCATCATCGATGTGATCTTGTATCTCATGACATAGGTTCATGCAATGTTTAGTGTAATTCCTATGAACATGATGGTACTATTAGAATGCGTTTCCATCGTACTAGTTAGGATAAGGCTCCCTCAAAGTTTGAGGGTCTTCTAATGTTATAATCTTATCCTTCAATAACTTTTATAGAATAGAAGAATAAGATTTAGATCTAGTTTAGTAAATATTTTGTTGCGTTTGAGGCCTCGATCGTTATCGCAATGACTACATTTGCAACAAACTTTCCTTTCCCTAAAATCGACACTATAGATATTCCTTCAAAATAGGAGTATGAGGAGGATCCCCCAAATTGAACAACTGTCTGTTGGTACTCCCATTACGCAACACATAGATGTGCAAAAGAAGGATATTTCATCAAGGTGAATTTCTCCTACCAAGCTTGTTGTAGATTTCCTATGAATACCTTCTTACATCTGAGTCAGGTAGTGAGTAAGAGATTTGTGAAAAGAGAACTTGGTATCATGCAATGAAATTAGTGATCTTATCATGCTCTCCTTGCTTACATCAGACGAGATCCAAGAAGGTCATCTTTGGACTAATGTTAGCTTGGAATTGCTAGAGAAACTGATTCACCAATTGATTGAATGAGAATATAGAATTGTCAGGAAAGGAACAATACCACTCTAGTGGTGTATCTTTGAGAGATTGAGGAACACGTTTAGCCATCAGAGCATCGTGGTGAAATAAATTTGTACACATTGCGTTAAAAGCAGATACGTGTGTTTGGGGATCCCCTTTACCACCATACTTCTCAAACTTAGGAATCTCCATTCCCTGAGGGAAATGAGTGTTTAAGATTGTTACAGATAGGGGGTTATGTTGGAAGAAAGGATAAAAGATAGGTTGAGCAGAAGCTTGGGATAGGCTCGCTAACTGGTTTTGCATCTGACCCATGTTTTGAAGCAAGGCGTTCAAAATGGGGTCATTAGATGATGTAGGACCAATAGAGCCACTATCAAGGCCACCACTGCACCCACCTTTGGAATCACCTCCTAAGTCCCCACCAAAGCCTTTGTTGTGACCACCTTCATGACTATTGTCATGGCCCCCACCAAAGCCACCATTAGCGCCACCACTATGACCACCACCAAAGCCACCATTATGACTGCCATTAACACCATCGCCAGCACCACCATTGTCACCAAAACAACCACCACCCATTCCATCGGAGCCCCCACCACCAGGGAACCAGAAGTGAAGCTAAAACCAAGGGGTATTTTACTCACCTTGATTGTGTGGGATGTTTGAGGAGCATAGAAAACATTGATCAAAGGGCTTGTTTTAGCTATGCATTCAAACATTGTAGGCATCAAGACACCTTTTGTCTCTCATATGCATCGAGCATCATCCCTCGGGTAGTACCCAATCTAGTGTTATACGAAGGGATGTATGCTTTGGTTAGAACAATGAGGTCGTGTAAGAATTCTATGCCCATCTGATCTTTTCCTAACATGTATCTCACCTCATTAACAAGCCTAGCGGCTCTTGCCATATTTGGTACTTTCTCCAAGTGATTTGTGAGATCTAACAGTCTCTTATCTAATGCCAAAGGGTGTACTACAAGAATGTGTACAACATCATCCTCATCCATGGACAAAGTTGTAGGGGATGTTAGAGGAGTGGGTACACGAGTGGTCTCATCAACAAAACCAATCTCATTTGTTAAAATATCCTCTTGAGAAAAACAACCAGTAGTAAATCTTGTGGTAAAACTAGTGGTAAAGCTAGAAGTGACCATATTTTACATTTGTAAGTGTCATACACTTCTCCTGAGAATGTACCTAGAGGTCGTAGACTGGGTTGTGATGCTCATAAAACCTCACAACACACAAATTTACAACAGTTTCCAAGTGTGAAGGAGAGAGTCTCAACACAAAGGAACAGATCTAGACATTTTTCACGTCAAGATCACCAAAATGTAGAGGGGGACCGATCACTCAATGACTAGGTCATGGAGAGCTGAAAGTTGAAGGCTTCCCTAATCTACCTCAACTGTGCATGTGCTTAGGGAATTAGAGAATAAAGAGAACTCCCAATGCTTCTATCACTCTACTAACCTGGAAGTTTTAATGGGGCCAAACAAATAGGTTTATGGAGTCTATTTGTGACCCTATTAGCTCTTTGCTAGAGGACAACAATGTAGGACAGGAACGATAGCACGTCGTGTTGGCATCTCAAAGGTGCATTGTTGTTTGTACGAACAAACAATGAAAAAGTACAAATAAAGACCTTTAGAAGCCTATTGACAGTCTATATGTTGAGGTTTAAAGTGATGACTAAATGTACCATAGAAAAATGGATCATTGAAATTTTCATGGTCTTTTAGGTCTTTCTCTCATGATGCTTGGTCTATTTTTCTTTGATTTAATGAACTACAATGTAACTTCTGCATTCGCATTAGGTCCTAAATATTCAAATTATGATGTCTTGTGAAGGTGTTATGAAGTGTTGTAACACATTTCTACACTTTTCTAGACTGTTATCATTATAATTCACCTAAAAATCACATTTTCATCACTTGTCAAGTCCTATTTTAAAGTGTTGTAAAGTCTTGTAACAAGATTTCATGCTTTTCTAGGCTTGTTATCACTATTTACACCTTTCTTATGCTTTATATGACCCCTTTATGCACTCATGAGACTTAATTAAGTGTATTTTTTAATGTAAACCCAACAAATAACATTAAATGCAACTTAATTCCTAACACCCACTTACAAGCCCAAGGTGGGACCCATTCGCCATGGGTGGTGAATGAGTCCCTCTTGGCTCCAAATTCAAACTAATTCAAAATTCATTTCAGGTTTTTATTTAAAAATACCTTATGTCAACCCGTGATGAGGTATTATTGGGTTATTAGGGCATAAGAGTGTATAAATAAGTGTTTTTCTTCTCATTTTACACCTAATTCATTCAAGCATTCATCAAGTTCACTCATTCACTAATCACATTCAAGCATCATTCAATCAAGCATCTTGGAGCAGCCATTAGCATATCCTCATATTTCTTCAACAAGGTTGTGGTGAGTTTAGGAAATTTTCATGTTGTTCATTCATCATTCCTTGTTCATTTCATTTCATTTCTTCATTAAGAGTTTGATTACCAAAGTGGGATTTGACCAAGGAAAATCCCTATACTCTAACCCTTAACCATTTTTCCCCTTTTGCATGTGTGTTTGCAGACTTTTATATGCAGATTTGTCAAGAAATTAGATGTTGAAAGGAGGTCAACAAGTCAACAAAGTGTTTCAAGTCAACCAAACCCTATTTCAAGGTTGGAGACAACCTACAATCCATTTTCTGTAGATTTGACTCCGTCAACCTGACAAGAAGACAAGTGCAGATCTCAAGCTACAAAGTTGACCTTTGATTTCATAGAATTTTGGAGGAGGAATGATTTTCCATCAATGGTGAATGAGTCCCACCTTAAGGTTGAAAAAGGTGATTTTGTCATATTCCAGTTCCCAACTGTCGAAAAGCAGTTTCTAAGTGTTTTTGTCAATAATAGGATTGATTCCTTATCAATGGCGAATGAGTCCCACTAGTTATTTACATTGTTCTATGTCATATTTTAGAACATTCTAGATTCATCATCCAATTCCCAGGTGCACTCTATTTGACCTTGTTCAATTTTGTTTGCATTAGTTTTCATCTCTATTTCATTTTATGCATATCACATTATATTTTCAAACATTGTATAGTTTATTAGTTTTGCATTAATACTCAATCAATTTCATCACTTAGTTGCATTTAGTCTTAATTACATCATACAATCCTTTATTTGAGTGAACCACCACAATTTTTGGGTTCTATCTCTCTCCTTTTAGGTGAAAGATCCTAAGAGTGCAAGAGAAGTCCATAGACACCTCAAAAATTGTTGGTTCACTAAAACAATAAATGATAGAATAACTAAAATAACGAGAGAGGTGATACAAGAATGATAAGAACAAAGAGAATAAAGATTCAACTCATGGAAAGTCCAGTTCTCTTGCAATCTCCACATGAACAAGTACCTACACACAACAAGACAGGGAAAAATGTTGGGGTTGTTTTGGGGCTTGCCGCAATCAAACCCCTATTTTGGTGTTTCCACCTCCACGGACAACCAAATAGATAGAAAAATAGAAATGTGGTAGATGTGAATAATTCTATGATGTTGGAATGAAGCCAATAGTACAGCAAGTAGTACAAGAGTTGCTAGAATTTTCTCAAGAACTGTGTAGAATGTGTATCTAAGCATGTAGAGAGTGTGAAGAAGATGAGATGAATCTAATAGATAGGCATTTGAAGGTCAATTAGGAGGGAAAGATCTATTCAAAGGTTAGTTGAAGGGAACAGGGGCATTATGTTTTGTCACCAATGGAGAACATAATACCTTTGCAGATTCCATAGGTAGGAATTATGTCAGGACGAAAGCACACTGTGTAGACGTTTGTGCATTGTGTGCATGTCCCTGATAGAAATTCCCCCACTGGCACTAAAAATAGGCACCAAGTGGATGGAGTGTGGATGGATTATGTGGGATTACATTGTTGGGTTTGATTTTTCTAAGGTGAAGGATGTAAAAGGGGAACTTGTGAGGGGGGTGCAAATTCACTACTATATAATTTCTTTCTATGGTAGTGAGCCTTGGTTGTGAGCCCTTTTGGACAGTGTGTCCTATTTTGGTAGTGAGCCCTTTTTTACCGGTTTTTCTATTACTTATATTGAGAGTTAATCCTCACTGTGCTTTTTCCCTCATTGGGTTTTCCACATAAATCTGGCGTTCTCTTGCGTATGGTGTTGTGATTACAGTTATTGTTATGTGCATTTCATGTTTAATCATACTAACAGAATAAGGGTTTAATCAATGCATGAGGATTTGATTACTGATGAGGGTCTTGAAGGTTTAATTTGCCAAGACTAATTCACTCCCCTTCTTAGTTATCTTGATCATTTCAACAATTGGTATCAGAGAAAGGTTCCTTGAAGAAGAGCTTAACTGCTTAAGGTAGATCCAGGATGGAGAACAAGGTTGCTTTGGAATGTCCTAGATTTGATGGCACAAATTATGCATTCTGGAAGACAAAGCTGGAATGATTTATGGAAGCTCAGGGATACGAGATTGAGAATTCTTATCAGACTACATTTACTCCACCTACAAATGGTCCAAGTACAAGTGCAGAAATCAAAGTGCGTGAGAACAATGCTAAGGAAAGATTTATTATTGTGAATAGTATTTCTAATACTGAGTTAGTAAAAGTTATGAGTTTGAAGACTGCTAAAGAGGTTTGGGATAAGCTAGAAATAATTTATGAAGGAGATCTGAAGGTCAAACAAGCAAAGTTGCAGAACTTGAAGGCACAGTTTGAAATGATGCAAATGTTTGAGGAAGAAACAATTAAAGGCTACATACATAGAGTTGATGAGTTGGTGAGTGTTATGAGAGGCCTTGTTGTACTAGTTAAAGAATCTAAAGTAGTGAAGAAAGTTATCATATCACTTTTGTATTGTTACATTGAAAAGGTATCTACTATTGAGGAAACTGCAAATTTTGACAATTATTCTAGAGATCAGTTGATTGGTACACTAACTATATTTGAAATAAGAAAATTGAAGAAAGGTACAAAAGTAGAGACTTCTTTCAAGGCTGGTAAATCAAAGAAGGTTGAAGAATCAGATGGAGAAGATCTTGATTATTTGGAAGCTAACTTTGTGAGGAAGATGAAAATGGGAACCAGTAAGTATCAAGGTAAATTACCTTTCAAATGTTTTAGTTGTGGTTGTATAGGTCATTATACTTCAAGATGTCTGAAAAGAGCTATAAACAATAAGAACAAGGAAAATAAAGGAAAAATGATTAAGAAAGCTTGCTATGTGAGAGAAGATGCTAGAATTTCTAATGATGAATTTGATTATGGAGATTTTGATGATAATGAATGTTTGTTTTTGGCTATGAAAGAATAATGGTTCTTCTAACCATGAAAGGGTATGTGCAGGATCATCATGGAAAAAACAGGCCATTAAGTGGCGATGAAAATTCAGAAAAATCAAAGTTAGACAACTTGATGTAAAAATTTGAATAAGTTATCTATATTATTTCAAAAATATGTAAGAATAGAATCTGTAGAAAATTGAATGTAGTTTCTAAACTATTAGGTTTATTTTTAAAAAAAATCTATTTGGTAAAAATTTGAAATTTCAATGCAGTAGTACTTAAAATTCAGGGAAAAAATAAGTAGGTGTCTGTCTGACCACCCTAACCACAATAAAATGACAATATTTTTTAATAATATTTTATATATAAGTAGAGGACTTATGTCCCGATGTGATGCATATTTTTTTGTATTTTTTTTCTATGTAAATAATTAATTATGATTTTTTTTATTACAACTTTTAAAAAATATAAAAACTTGTATGTCTAGCCACCTTAACTTGTCAAAACTTCATGAAATTCATTTTTTTTTTAATCCTATATTATGTGAAGCATAGAATGTGACACATATTTCAGATTTTAAAAAATGTGATACTATTTGAAAACTATATATGTTTCTCAATCAACCTATCAATTAGGACTTTAGTCGTAATTCAAATAGAAAATGAATAATAATTATTTATTAAATTCAAAGTAAAGGATAATTTATATTGGTGGAATTTTGAGAATCTCCTTTAAAAACCCTTTTCATTTCATCAATTTTGGGTGAAAAAAAAAGTCATTAGCCACATATTCTACACATACCCATCATATCGCCATTTTTTGGCCCATCATGATCTTGCACATACCGAAAGTTGTGTGAAGGAAAGTGTTTTGGAGATGAAGGATAAGGTTGAAGGTACTTTGGTAATCTTCTTTTCATGTCAAAGAAAATAAGAATTAATGGGTTGTTGACAATTGCTTCTCTAATCACATGATTGGAGATAAAAGTAAGTTTGTTAAAATTGAAAATTATGATGGAGGATTAGTTAAATTTGGAGATGATTCAAGAGCTAAGATTTGTGGAATAGGTTCAATCATTTTTTATGGCAAGCATAATATTGATAATGTTTACTATGTTAAGGGATTAAGGCATAATTTTTTGAGTATTGGGAAAATGTGTAGTAAGGGATATAATCTTGTGTTTAAGGATGAAACATGTGAGATCAGAAAAGCATCTAGAACTATGATTGTTGTTGGTAAGAGAACAGATGGAAACATCTATCAGCTTAAGGGTGTTGATGGACATTGCTTTATGTCTTAGATTAATGATAGTTGGTTATGGCACTAGAGGATGTGTCACATGAAATTTGATAATTTGGCAAGAATTAGTTCAATTCATGTAGTAAGAGATTTACTTAAAATCACAAAGCATATCAATGTTGTTTGTGAGAGTTGTCAATTTAGAAAACAAACAAGGAGTAGCTTTAAGTGAAAGGAACAATCTCTTACCAGACTAATGGAATTAGTGCATACAGATATTTGTCATCCTACAAGGGTGAGAAGTCTAAAAGGTGATAGGTACTTTATGCTTTTGATTGTTGATTATTCTAGAATGATAGGTTACTTTTCTTAGAGAGAAATCCGATGCATTAAATAAATTCAATGCATTTAAAGCTATGGATGAGAATGAAATGGATTTGAAAATCAAATATTTGAGGTCTAACATAGGTGGTGAATTCACCTCCAATGAGTTTAACATGTTTTGTGAAGTTCATGGAATAAAGAGACATTTTCTTCCCCTAGAACTCCTTAGCATAATGGAGTTGTTGAAGGGAGAAACAAAACTATTCAAGAAAATGCAAGGACTATGATCAAGGAAGAAAATCTACCAGAAGTCTACTGGAGAGAAGTTATTCATACTACTGTTTACATACTTAATAGAGTTTAAGCTAAAGCTAACAACACAAAGTCCCTATGAGCTATGGTATGGAAGGGTTCCTACTGTGAAGTGCTTTAGAGTATTTGAAAGAAATTGTTACATCAAAAGAGAAGAAGAAAACTTAGGAAAGTTTGATGCATGGTCTGATGAAGGTATCTTCCTTGGATATTCTACTAGAAGCAAAGCTTATAGATGTTACAACAAAACATTGAGAAAGATAATTAAAAGTGCAAATGTTAAAGTTGATGAAAACTTGCAGAATTCTATTGCAGTAGATGGATATGTGTCAAATGAACCTGATTGTAGAGAAGAAGAAGAAAAAGTTGATGGAAAAGAAGTGTAGAATGAAGAGGAAGAAGCTCTAAAGAAGACCCCTAAAACCAAGTATGTGCAAAAGAATCATTCTAGAGATCAGATCATTGGAGACAAGAGGAAAGGTGTGTTGAAAAGAAGCAAAGTTGCTGAAGTTGAGGTAAATTTGTGTTTACTTTCAAAAGTTGAACCTAAAATAGTGAGTGAAGCATGTAAAGATGAACATTGAATGAAGGAAATGGAAGAAGAACTTATGTAGATGGAGAAAAACTAGACTTGGGAATTGTTCCCTAGACTAGCAAACAAAAACATAATTGGAACTAAATGAGTATTCAAGAACAAGCTGAATAAAAATGGAGAAGTATAGTAAGAAATAAGGAAATACTTGTGTGTAAGGGTTACTCACAAGTGGAAGGTATAGAATTTGAGGAGAATTTTTCTCATGTGGCTAGGATGGAAGCTATCAGAATGTTTTTGACATTTGTAGCACATAAAGACTAAGGTTTATCAGATGGATGTGAAGTCTACTTTTCTGAATGGAGAATTCTAGGAAGAAAAGGTTTACATGAAACAATAAGAAGGATTTTAGTTGTCAGATCGACTAGATATGGTATGTAAGTTGAATAAGGCACCATATGGATTGAAGCAAGCCCCTAGAGCTTGGTATGCAAGATTGGATAGGTACTTGATACAACAAGGATTCAGTAAAGACACCGCAGATAGTAATCTTTACTTTAAAATTGAGGAAAAGAAAATCTTGATAGTAATTGTATATGTGGATGATATTATCTTTGGTGGAAATGAGGCTATGTGTAAGAATTTTGTAGAGGAAATGTATAAAGAGTTTGAAATGTCAATGTTTGGGGAGATGAATTTCTTTCTTGAGCTACAAATCAATCAAACAAATAAAGGGATATTAATTTCACAGTCTAAGTATGTCAAAGAGATATTAAGGAATTTTGGAATGGATGACTCCAAACTGGTATGTAATCCTATGGTGACTAGTTTTAAGTTGACCAAATATGATGATTCACTTAAGGTTGATCAGAGCAAGTATAAATCTATGATTGGTGGACTACTATATCTAACTGCTACTAGACCAGATATTATGCATGTAGTTTTTCTTGTAGCTAGATTTCAAGAAGATCCTAAAGAGACACATGTTGCAGTAGTAAAGAGGATATTCAAATACTTAAGAGCTACTCCAAATTATGGCTTGTGGTATCCTAAGGATATTGATTTCACATTAAGTGCTTATATAGATATTGATTGGGCTGGTTGTGTTGATGAAAAGAAAAATACAAGTGGTGGTGCATTATTTCTTGGATGTAGATTGGTGTTATGGTTGAGTAAGAAATAGGATTCAGTTTCTTTGTTTACTATAGAGGCTAAGTATATTGCAGCATCATCATGTTGTACATAGGTATTCTGGATGAGACAAACATTAAAGGATATTAGTGTTATCACCTGAAATTGCACCCTATTGAACCTGATGTTCAACACCTCAGTGTAACATGGGAAGACTTCTAAAGATGTGGGTCACTTGTAGACAGAGGTCAACCTCCGAAGAAGGCCGACTTCCTTTGGTATCACCTAAACTACTGATTCTCTAAAGGAAAAGGGAGAAGGAATGCATAAAAATAAAACTAAACCCTATGGTGATACACCAAACTGATAAGAGAAATGGAATATTTAGGTTACACTTGAAAATTGACAATGACCATAAGATTACACATCAAATTCTATAAGCTTTGCATTAATGTTTCACAAACAGGTTCGATTCACACACTTTTTCAAAAGAGGAAAATATTTTCACATATTAGAATCCATGTGTGATTATGTGAACACAGTTTGTGATTCGTATAATGATACTTTTGCAAAGGAAGGCATGAAAACAATAGATAAAGTTATAAGGGAATAGAAGAAATTCACAAAATAACTTGATCATGAACCTGAAATGCACAACACTTTGCAAGAACAAGATGGTAATCTAAAACATCAACAGTGACCAGGGTAAACTCTGTATACTATGCTCCAAAATGAGTTACAAAAGTTTGCTAATCTGAGAAATGACTGCAAAAGTCACAGACTATCAAAAAGCATAAGGAGAACTCTTTTACAAAGAGGAAAAAATTCCCTATATATACAAAAAGTGTCAGCCCCTAGGGCTTACAAAATATCAGCCTCTAGAAAAGATCTGCCCTTAGATCTTTTAAATGAATTTAATGCTACATTCAAGTGTATCCTTGTTGTCCATGTCAGTGTGAAGGATAGCCCTCAGGAGAAGTCTTCAGATCTTTTGCAACCACAACATTAACCTCTGGCCTCCGTGTCCATCCTCGAACCTCCTTGAAGGGCCGCTTTGAATGCTCTAAAGCATTAACATTAATGTTGATCCCCCTCTGCTAGTAGCGATCCCAGTTGTCACTATGACTCACGGTTTCTTCTTCCTTTTTGCCTGATCTCACTCCAGATCTTTCTTCAAGTTGATCCCCCTCTAGAAGTAGCATCATATATTCCCTGTTGTCAAACCTCCAAACCATTGCTTCGTTGAGCTACTCCATCGCTTTTGACCTCAGAGAAAATCCATGTTGCCTACATTCTGTTGATCTTCTTTTTAGGGGGAGTCAAATAGTCAAATGGACAGTGGTTCATCTTTAATAGCTCCTTCTGATTGGTTGAACTTGTGCCATGTAAGATCCCAGGCAGTCAAAAGTCACTCAGACTGAATCGCATGTCGGTGAGACACTTACCATATCTCCCCAATGCGATTATACTCTACAATAGCATCGGCCTAACATGCGATAGTCGACAAGAGTTCATAGCGAGTGGCCAGAGTTCTATCAATATCCACAATGGTCGCTGAGACAATCACTATCGATCAGAGGTCATAGCGAGTTCCATTCGGTCACACCGATATCCCTTTTCTATTGGAAAATCTATCGCTATCGGAAAGACTCCCCATTGTCGGCAAGACTTCCTGTCGAATGCAAGCTCTCGGCGATGAGTCCTACCGCAGCCATCTCATACTTCAGCGAGACACCATCGGGTCGGCTAGACATTTTTCTGAAGGGAAGATCCTTCGACAAGCTCATTTCATCTCGACAAGACCCTATCAGGTCAACAAGAGTTCACGTCGAAGCTACCATGTTTCTGCGAGGAATTATTTCAGTTGGGAAGACTTTGCTCGGTCTGTGAGACCTTTCGCTAAGCTCCTTTCCTGTTGTCGAGACTTCAGCAATCGGTAAGACGTTATGCCGAACCATGAACCCTTGACAAGACTTTTCCTCTTCACTCAAACCTTTTTCTGAAGGTATATCTCTCAGCGAGATATCCCCGATGACATTCCATATAGATGAAACTCTTCGGGTCAGCAGGACTTTTCCCATTCAGCCATACTTTTTGCCGAAGGAATACTCTCACCGAGACCTTCTTTCTTGTTGAGGAGACATCACTCGGTCGGAAAGACTTCTCATCGAGCTCCTTTCTTTCCCCGACATCATTTCACTTCGGCAAGAGTCCACCCTGTCAGTGAGACCTTACAACAAAGCCCCCCCCAATTACACTGAAGGCATCCCGTTTGTTGAGACCTCACCCCATCGGGAAGACCTCATGTCGAAGCCTTTATCTCCTGGCGAGCTCAGCCCCTCTTTCAGGGAGACCACCAACAGTCGGCGAGACCTCTCGGTGAGCTCCTCCCATTTTGGCGAGACCCATGGTGATCGACAAGACCTCACAGCGAGAGCATCAACTTTCGCCGAGACCACGTGTTGTCGGCAGGACATCTCAGCGAGCCCAAAACCTTTCGGCAAGAGCTCCATTCTTTCCCTGAGACCCATGGTGATCGGGAAGACCTTTCACTGAACACAGATGTCTTGGTGACCTGAGGTAAAAGTTAACCCATCTGGCCTTATTGAAGTTTTGAAAAATAGACCCCGGCCTAATTTATCCCGTAGATAAAAATCAGGCAACACTTCTGGTGACCTTTGCTAGATCTTTGCCTGCTAAACCTGGAAACTAGTAGCCAAACCTATCCATTGGGCTCAGAGTCACTTAGTAAAACCTCAGAAATCGACCAAGAGGAGTTCACAAATGGCTACAACTTACTTGAAACTCATGAAGCAGATCAGAACACTGGAAACTTGTTGAAACTGGAGAAACTGAAGTGAAATTATTTACTATGCTGAAACAACACTTAGGAAATGCAACAGCAATTAAACTAAAGTGCAGAAGCACTTATTAAAAGCATAAAACCTATTCTAATATGTACAATGATAAATCATGCCTCAAAACAATGTTTGAGGTGAATCCTATTAACTGGGATTGGTAACCTTTCTCCATCCATGTTGGATAACTGGAATGCATTATGCTCCTTGCATTCAGTAACAACAAAAGGGCCTGCCCAAAAATGGTCAATTTTTGTATGTTTTCCTGGACCACTCTTTAGCACATCCCACTTGAGAACCATATCCCCTTCTTTGAAAACTTTGGCTATAGCTTTTTTATCAAATGTTTTCTTCATTTGGAGCTGAGAATACTCTAAGGTTTCCATTGCTTTATCTCTTGATTCTTCGAGCTCCATGAGCTCTGCATGTCTCACGGACATTGGGTCTTGTTCTTCATACATCTCCAACTGATGAACAATGTCTAGAGCTGGAAGCTCTATAGATAGAGGTAATCTAGCCTCTTTACCATAAACAAGGACATATGGAGAATTACCAACTGATCTCTTAGGGGTTATTCTATCTACCCAAAGTCCAGATTTCAATGTGGTATGCCAAATTCTTTGATTCTCTTCCATAGTCCTCTTAATGATTCTGATCAAGTTTTTATTTGTACTTTCAGCTAATTCATTACTCTGTGGGTAATAATTGGAGGAAGTATTCAAATGAATTCTATGTTTAATAGTCCAATATGTAAATCTTAATCCAATGAATGCAAGAACATTATCTGAAATGATGGAGGCAGGAACTCCAAATCTGGTGACTATATCTTCATAAAAACTCAAAACTGAAGATTCATTTGCTTCTTTCAAAGCTACTGCTTTTGTCCACCATGTGAAATAGTCTATAGCAGTAAGCACCCACTTGTGACCAGCACTGGATGGTGGATTAATTGGTCCAATAAATTCAATCCCCCATCTCATGAAGTGTTGCTCTACCTGAATTGGATGTAAATGCATAGCAGGAATCTTTTCTTTTCCTACAAACAAAGCACATTTAACACACTTCCTTGACCATGAATATGCATCTTTAAAAAATCCAGGCCAATATTAACCAGCTCTCATAATTTTCCAAGCGGTTGTCCTTGGAGCAAAGTGCCCTCCTGAAATTCCATTATGAAACTCATGCAGTACCTTTTCTGTTTGATCAGTATTAATACACCTTAACAAGACACCATTCAGATCTTTCTTGAAAAAGATATTATCAATGAGGACATAAGGAATTAACTGCAATCTGAAGTATCTTCATTTTGCTCTGTTTAGACCTGGTGGACATTCACTAGTATGAAGAAAGTGGGTCATTTCTTGAACCCAACTTGTTGTTAATATAGGTGCAACATCTTGAACATTTTGAGGCTGATCAGTATTAGCTAAAACAACACCAATTTCAGATTTCTGCTCATCCTCAGAAGTGGAGGCAAGCTGCTCATAAAGTCCTCTACCTCTGACAAGTTTTGTGATGTTGATGTTGACATCAAATTCCATTACTTTTTTGATCCACCCTACTCTTTTTTCACTGAGATCTTTGTTCAAGAAAAACTCCTTCACACTCAAGTGTGCAACCAAAATATAAATTTTATTGTTTGAAACTAGAGGCTTAAACTTCTTTAGGCTTCTGATCATAGCGAGAACATGTTTCTCAACAAATGTATATTTCTCTTCATAATTAGGAAGTACTTGACTAAAGAAATCTATTGGCTGCTCTAAATTATAACTATTTTTTCTAAACCAGCATAGCAGAGATTGAACTAACACTGCCAAAAGCATACAAAAAAAAGTCTTTAGAGAAATTTGGATTTACCAGTGTTGGAGCTAATGCTAAAGCTTCCTTGATTTCTTTAAAACTATGTTTTTCTTCTCTAGTCCAACTGAATACTGCATTCTTTTTAAGCATGGCAGTCAAAGGTTGTAATAAATTTGCAACATCAGGAATGAATGTTCTTAAAAAGTTGATTCTCCCTAAAAAGCTCTGCAATCCTTTCTTGTGATTAGGTAATGGCAGTTTGAGTATAGCCTTAACTCTTTCAGGATCAATGGTAACTCCGTCTCTTGATACTATGTGACCTAACAGTTTACCTTCATGGACTTCAAAAATACTCTTCTTCAGATTGAGAGATATTCCATATTCTCTACATTTTTCAAAGACTTGCTTGAGATGTGACAAGTGTTCATCTGCATTCTTTGAATATACAGTTATATCATCTAAGTAAACTAACATAAATTTTTGAATCAAATTTGAAACGCCATATCCATGGCATGCTGAAAGGTGGCATCGACATTAGATAAACCAAAAGACATTCTCTTGTAGGCCATAGTGCCCCATTTTGTTGTAAATGTTGTTTTATATTGATCCTCCTCTTTGACTATAATCTGGTTATAACCAGAATATTCATCCAGAAGAGAAAATCTTTCTGATCCAACAACAGCTTGGAGAATTTTCTCCATAGACGGTAAGGGGTAATGATCCTTCAGAGATGTTCTATTAAGATCTCTAAAATCTACACATAATCTTATCTCACCATTCTTTTTCCTAACCGGAACAAGGTTAGAAACCCAGGATGTGTGTTTAATTGGAAATATGATACCCCCCTCAACTAACTTGGTCAGCTCTTTGATCATTAAAGGTTCAAACTTGGGGTTCAATGGTCTTTGTTTTTGTCTAACAGGCTTGGCATCAGATTCTAACTCAATTGTATGTTGTGCAATATGAGGATCAAACCCTCTTAAATCAAAATATTTCCAAGCAAAAACATCATGGTACTCTTAGCATAAAGCAATAAAAGCTTTCTTATCTTCAACTGAACAAATTTTACCTAATTTGAGAAGCTTGCCTTTAAAAATTTCAACTTCTTCATAATGATCTTCTTTCACTTGAATGCCAACTTTGTTCTTCTTAAGTTGGTCATTAGAATTGAATATGGATTCCAAGGTAACCAGCCCCTTGGGAAGTTTATTTTTCTTCAGCTGTATCACTTGATCATCATACTGTTGTTTGATCTTTTCTTGGTTTACTACAAAAATTTGATCTTCTTGGAGTAGAAAGGTTAAAATCTGTTCATCGCTTTCAAATACCTACCAGTTAATGTTGTTATTAGAAATTGATGGCTTGATAAATACCTTGACATACTGTTGTATTTTATCCTTTTTAATATCGCCTGGGATATCAAACTGTGCTTCAATTGCTATAAGTCTATCAGCATGCTTATTCTGATTTCGTGGAACAAAAATCAGATTGAAGGAATTAAATTCCTCAATTATATCCCATACTCTGTTTCTATAAGACTTCAAAGTATCATTCTTGGCAACATTCATCCCTCTAACCTGATTAACTATCAATTCACTGTCGCCATAGACTTTCAAACAGTCAATTCCTCTTTTCTTTGCCCACTCAAGGCCTTGAATGAGTCCTTCATACTCAACATTGTTGTTAGAACATGCAAAAGCAAAACAAAAAGGTGAAAAGTACTTATCACCTAGTGGAGAAATCAACATTGCACCTCCACCTACTCCATTCTTGCTTCTGGAACCATCAAAAAACATTTCCCAAAGTCCACTTTGTTGTTGCAACAATTGATCTGTACCTTTTTCAAGGTTTGGAACCTCTGCATCAGGTTCAAGCATCACATAATTTATTATACCGACATCTTGAATAAAATCTACAAGATTGTCCAACACATTTTTAGCTGCCCATTCATGTAGCAGCACATCAGGAACAACTTCTACTTGAAGTTCTTGAGTAGCAGCCAGCACACTGTCAGTAAAATGACATAATTTGTGTCTACAATAGTAGGAACAACATTGATAGGACTTGGGTTATATGGCTCAATGTTATCTTTATCCAACCTCTCAGATTTAATGGTAACTTTAGTTCCATATCTTGTTCTAAACAACATATGTGACCAATCAGCTGACACATAACCACCTATCTTAGTTGTAAAGTCTCTTGAGATGCACAAAGAAAAGAAAGGTGGGAGATCTATGACACATATGTCCTGTTGGACTGAAAAATTCAGACAAGCATGAAGGGTAAGACTCAAATCTTTGATAACACCTAATGTATTAACATAAGTACCATCCAATTGAATCACTCCTTTCTCTAAAGGTTGATACTTTAGTCTAAGCTTGTCATCAATTTTCTTTGGCATTACTAAGCTACTAGCTCCATTGTCTACCATACAGTTATGAACTAACTTATCACCTATGATTACAGATACATAAAATGGAGGTGGTTTGACTTCTTTTCCTACCTCTTTGCTAAGTTGTTTATCCTTTTCTTGAAGATTATTTGTCAATACAGTTTTGACTTGACCTATTGGAGACGCAAATTCATCAGACACTTTAAAATATGACAAAGTTGAGTGTAACATATCTTTTTGACCTAGGATAGTTAACAAATCCCATATAGACATCACTACATTCATCTTTTTCATACTATCAAGAATATTAAAGGGTACAATTGGGTTTACTTTATGTACTTTTATGCCCGCATGATCAGCTTGCAAGTGTGGCTGCTCCTTGACTGGGAGTTGTTGATTCCTTTGCAAACCATGAGTCACTTGAGATGTAGATGGTTTTGTAGCTATTGCTTTTACTTTACCAGCTAATTGATCAAGCTCAAAAGCTCTTTTCTTCACCCTTGTGTTCGCTGCTACTGGAGAATTATCTACATTCAATCCACAGAATTCTTCACCTTTCTAACTAAGTAGGGTAGTATCACTGGTAGGTTGATCTTGGTGTTGTGGAGATGCATCATTGAATTCATTCTGTTATGAACTCGAAGCATTATGTACCATAAGTGCCTGATTGATGAGTCCATTGAGAAAGTGACCTAATTGTGAGGTTGGTTACAAGGGTAGCACCACTCATAATCTGCTGCTAGGTTATTTTGAATGGGGACAAGATCCTTAACTGCACGAACAGGTGCTGGAGCATAAGCCTGAAAAGGTCTAGTGTTTACACTCTGTCTTGGGCTTTGGTAGTTGCCTTGATAAGCTTGTCTATTACCTTGATATTGTTGTTGCTTACCTAAATTTTGCTGTTGATAAGGCCTATTATATGCTTGTTGCTTTTCCAAGCTCACAAGATTATTTCCAAAAGTCTGTAATAAACGTTTGATCTCCTGTAGCTCATTTGAAGATCTTGAAAGAATAGTTTATTGAGTTACGACAGTCGAAACAAGTGGAAAAGGTGCAAAAGGTGGTATCAGCAAAGGGATATTCGAATGAATATCTAGAAATATAGGCATTGGTGGCCTAGGAGGAAGCTTACCAGCTTGTATTAGGTTGTTTTTAGCTCTGATGGCTATTTCAAATGCGTCTAGTAAAGAAACACCCCCATTGATTGTATCATAACGGCTATATCGTTGTTAAGAGCCTTCAAAAAGTACAAAAATGCATATTATGGAGGTGGTCTCACTGTTGTAGGAATTCTATCCCAGGTTCTTTGCAATCTGAAATTGAAATGGGTATGTGCAGGATCATCATAGAAAAAAAGGCCCTTAAGTGGCAAAATATTTAGAAAAATCAAAATTAGGCAACTTGATGTAAAAATTTGAATAAGTTATCTATATTATTTCAAAAATATGTAAGAATAGAATCTACAGAAAATTGAATGTAATTTTTAAACTACTAGGTTTGTTTAAAAAGAAAAAATATATATTTAGTGAAAATTTGAAATTTCAATGCAATAGTACTTAAATTTCATGAAAAAAAGAAGAAGTAGGTGTTTGTCTGACCACCCTAACCACAATAAAATAATAATATTTTTTTATAAAATTTTAGATATAAGTAGAGGACTCATGTTTCGATGTGATGCATATTTTTTTGTAATTTTTTTCCAAGTAAATGATTAATTATGATTTTTTTATTACAACTTTTAGAAAATATAAAAACTTGTATGTATGACCCACCTTAACTTGGTCAAAACTTCATTAAATTCAATTTTTATATTTTTAATCCTATAGTATGCGAAGCATAGAATGTGACGCTTGTTTTGGATTCAAAAAATGTGATACCATTTGAAAGCTATAGATGTTTTTCAATCAGCTTATCAATCAGGACTTTAGTCGTAATTTGAATAGAAAATGAATAATAATTACTTATTAAATTCAAAGTAAAGCATAATTTATATTGGTGGAAAGCTGAGAATCTCCTTTAAAAACCCCTTTTGTTTCATCAATTTTGGGTAAAAAAAAGTCATCAACCACATACCCATCATATTGCCACTTTTTGGCCCATCATGATCCTGCACATACTCAAATCATTTATTTTCTCCTAAGGAGCCCTCTTAAGCGTGGTTAATTGTTCCAACAAAGACAAATTATCAGACCTGTCATGAAAATTTATGTGTAATTTGTCACCCAACTCATCCCAAGTGGCAACTGAACCTACTCCAAGACTCTTGAACCATTGTAATGCTCTCCCTTTGAATGATGTTGCAAGAAGTCTTACAACTACGTCTTCTTGTGTAATGTAGTGCACACCACATAAGGAAGCCACATCTTGTATATGCTCAATTGGGTAGTCTGGTCTTCTCCAGTGAAAGTTGGCAAGCTTTTCAAAGCTGCCATTGGAATATCATTGTGTTGTGTCAAATTTAATGGACTACCTCCATTAAATGGCACAAAAGGCTGATTTATGGGAGCAGCCATTAGAGGTGGATTTGGATTTGTAAAAATTGCAGCTGATGAACTTGCTGCAACAGTAGGATTTGAAAATATATAACTAACAAAAGCAGTTCGACTGCTTACGGGAGATCTTTCTGTTCCAATGCTAAGTGAGGCTGAACGATTCTTAATTTGTTTTTTAGATGGTCTTCCTCTCCTTCTTGATGGTGAAAACACAACTTTTGGTCTAACATGAGGTGGTGTAGACTGTACTCTCTTAGAAGGAGGTGCCACTTTTGTTGCTCTGCCTTGTCTTCTGGGTGGTGACAGCTACAAATATTCAAAAGGAACTGAGTTGCTCCTTGTCTGAACTCTTCTCATAAACTGTAAAAGCATTGATTCTGAAGTTCTTTCTCTTTATGGAGTCGCCAAGTATGCAAAAAATAACTTCTACAAAGTCTGAAACTTGTTGGTTGCATACCAAACCAACAATGTAATATGGAACTGGTCCAACTGAGCGTGCCAGAAACTATTTTCACCTAAAATTGAACCATGTTGAACCTGATGTTCAACACCTCAGTATAACATGGGAAGACCTTTAAAGCTATGGGTCACTTGTAGACAGAGGTCAACCTCCGAAGAAGGCCGACTTCCTTTGGTATCACCTAAACTACTGATTTTGTAAAGGAAAAGGGAGAAGGAATGCATAAAAATAAAACTAAACCCTATGGTGATACACCGAACTGATAAGAGAAATGGAATATTTAGGTTACACTTGAAAATTGACAATGACCATAAGATTACACATCAAATTATGTAAGATTTACATTAATGTTTCACAAACAGGTTCAATTCACACATTTTTTGAAAAGAGGAAAAGATTTTCGTAGATTAGAATCCATGTGTGATTATGTGAACACAGTTTGTGATTCGTATAATGATACTTTTGCAAAGAAAGGAATAAAAACAATAGATAAAATTATAAGGGAATAGAAGAAATTCACAAAATAACTTGATCATGAACCTGAAATGCACAACACTTTGCAAGAACAAGATGGTAATCTGAAACATCAATAGTGACCAAGGTAAACTCTGTATACTATGCTCCAAAATGAGTTACAGAAGTTTGCTAATTTGAGAAAGGACTACAAAAGTCACAGATTGTTGAAAAGCATAAGGAGAACTCCTTTACACAGAGGCAAAAATTCCCTATATACAAAAGTTGTCGGCCCCTAGGGCTTACAAAAATATCAGCCTCTAGAAAATATCTGCCCTTAGATCTTTTAAATGAAGTTAATGCTGCATTCAAGTGTATCCATATTATCCATGTCGGTGTGAAGGATTGCCTTCAGGAGAAGTCTTCAGATCTTTTGCAACCACAGCATTAACCTCTGGCCTCCGTGTCCATCCTCGAACCTCCTTGAAGGGACGCTTTGAATGCTCTAAAGCATTAACATTAATGTTGATCCCCCTCTGCCAGTAGTGATCCCAGCTATCACCGTGACTCACGGTTTCTTCTTCCTTTATGCCTAATCTCACTCCAGATCTTTCTTCAAGTTGATCCCCCTCTAGAAGCAGCATCAGATATTCCCTGTTGTTAGACCTCCACACCATTGCTTCGCTGAACTGCTCCATCGCTTTTGACCTTAGAGCATATCCATGTTGCTTACATTCTGTTGATCTTCTTTTCAAGGGGAGTCAAATAGTCAAATGGACAGTGGTTCATCTTTAGCTCCTTCTGATTGGTTGAACTCATGCCATGCAAGATCCCAGGTGGTCAAAAGTCGCATAGACTGAATCACATGTCTGTGAGATACTTACCGTGTCTCCCCGATGCGATTATAATCTACAGCAACATCAGCCTAACACGCGATGGTCAGCAAGAGTTCATAGCAAGTGGCCAAAGTCCTATCGATATCCACAGTGGTTGCTGAGACAATTGCTATCGATTAGAGGTCATAGCGAGTTCCCATCGGTTACACCGATATCCCTTTTCTATTAGAAAATCTATCGCTATCGGCAAGACTCTCCATCATCGGAAAGACTTCCTATCGAATGCAAGCTCTCGGTGATGAGTCCTACCACAACCACCTCATATTTTAGCGAGACACCATTGGGTCGGCTAGACATTTTGCCGAAGGCAAGATCCTTCGGCGAGCTCATTTCATCTCGGAAAGACCCTATCAGGTCGGCAAGAGTTCACGTTGAACCTACCATGTTTCGGCGAGGGCTTATTTCAGTCAGGAAGACTTTGCTCAGTTAGTGAGACCTTTCACCGAGCTCCTTTCCTGTCGCCGAGACTTCAGCAATCAACAAGACGTTATGTCAAACCACAAACCCTTGACGGGACTTTTCCTTTTTGCTCAGACCTTTTTCTGAAGGCATATCTCTTAGTGAGATCTCCTCGATGACATCCCATATAGACGAAACTCTTCGGGTCGGCAAGACTTTTCCCATTCGGCTAGATTTTTTGTTGAAGGCATACTCTCATCAAGACCTTCTTTCTTGTCGGGGAGACATCACTCGGTCAGCGAGACCTCTCGTCGAGCTCCTTTCTTTCCTCGACATTGTTTCACTTTGGCAAGAGTCCACCTTGTCGGTGAGACCTTACAACAAAGCCCCCCCCCATTACACCAAAGGCATCCCGTTCGGTGAGACCTCACCCCGTCGGGAAGACCTCATGCCGAAGCCTTTATCTCTCGGCGAGCTTGGCCCCCCTTTTGGGGATACCACCAACGGTCGGCGAGACATCTCGGTGAGCTTCTCCCGTTTCGGCAAGACCCATGGCGATCATCAAGACCTCACAGCGAGAGCATCAACTTTCACTGAGACCACGCGTTGTCGGTAGGACATCTCAGTAAGCCCAAAACCTTTCAACGAGAGCTCCATTCTTTCCCCGAGACCCATGGCGATTGGCAAGACCTTTTGTTGAACACAGATGTCTTGGCGACCTGTGGAAAAATTTAACCCATCTGGCCCCCTTGAATTCTTGAAAAATAGACCTCAGCTTGATTTAGCCCGTAAATAAAAATTGGGCAACAATTAGAGTTGTATATGATGAGCATATATCTATCTTTTGTGACAATACAAATGCAATTAACATTTCAAAGAATCTAGTGATGCATTCAAGGACAAAACATATATATCTATTAGGTATCATTTTTCAAGAGAGAAGGTCATGGAGCTACTTCTACTTCTACTTCTAATGAAGTGAAGATTGAGTATGTACCTACAAAGGATCAGATTGCTGACATATTTACTAAGGCTCTTCCTAAAGATACTTTTGAGTATCTCTAGGAGAAGTTGGGGGTTATTGCCCCTCCTTTCTCGAACTAGATGCATTTGGAGTTGCATCAGTCTAGTGGATCTATGGATCTATCTCATTTTTGGACTGATGTTGGTGGCTACCTCTCAGGGGGAGTAGGTAGTGTCATGTGTTGTCATTGAATTGTTGTTTTATTTGGGTGTACTCCAAGGGGGCTTATTCAAAGCAAGTATTTTGGTTTAGTATCAAAGGGGGAGAACAATAAAAAACACTTTATCCTTTACCATTAATGTCAAAGAGGGAGAAATTATCATGTGAAAAAGTGCAAGGTATTAAGGGGAGAAAGTTATGTATGTTATCTAAAAATTATTTTCAAAGGGAGAGAAACTCTTGTAAGGGGGAGATAGTTCAAGAATGTTGTGTAGGTTATCTAATCTGAAAAAATAAGGAGTGTGTATGTTTTTTTTTTATGGTTTTTCACATTTTGTGTTTCCATCAATGACAAAGGGGGAGATTTTTGCAAGTATGAAGGTGTTGTCATTGATGTCAACTATGGGATGAAGTTGTCAAGGATATTGATAAAATTGTGAAAAAGAGAAAATTAGGTTGTGCATGTATAGTTGAGATCTTGAGGAAGTGTTGTGAGTACATGGAGCTATCTTTTGTTGCAGAGTCTGAAGATGAGTTCGAATGAAGTAATGAGCTAAGATGATGTCTCTAGTACTTGGTTTCCAAGTTCCTTTGAGAAAAATTGACAAATAGAGTAAATTGTGTTGTGCAAGTGTTCATAGTGTGCTTCGGTATTGTGCTTTGTGTTTCTTCTATGTTGATGCTATGCCTGTGTGGACCTTATAGGTTATTCAAGGTTTTCAGAGGTTGCTATATTCAAAATTTGGGTTTTTGGATCATTGTACAATGTGAGATATTTTCACTAGTGTGTCAGTCAATCTTTCAGTGATGTTTTCTATGGCCTGGGAGAAATGTATTTGCTCCATGTTTCTCCGCTATTTCTCTTTAGGTTGTGTAGACTTGGAAAATTTCTTCTAATGCTTGTATCTTTCTATATTCAATTTTTTACTTGATCTGGTATAGTACAGAGTGAGTTTGATTTATCAGTACAGGAAAATAAGGGTTACCAGTTGTTCTGAGTTGAAGTATTTGTATGATGTGAGCTTGGATGAAGTGTTTAATGAATCTTAAGTAGTTTTTGGATTATTCTAGATCATGTTCAAGTGAATTATGTTGTCTGAAAGTTTCAGATTGGTTTTTGGAAGTGTGTACTTAATGATTATGGTGTTTATTTAAATAGGTGTTGGACGACCTTATGTTTAAAACTAAATGAAAGCTTATGAAATCATGTTGAGATGTGTTGGGATCTATTTGGTTCTTAATTAAGGGTTTATGTAGGTCTCCTTCATTCATATTTACTGTGGAAATGTTTAGGTGCTAACCTATTTTGAATTTGTATGTATACGTTCAGCTAGTTGCTAACATTGGAGAAGGTTTTTGAGGTTGAGATTGATATAAATATGTATGGTGTTGTTGTGAGTAGAGGCATGAAAGAAGTAAGAAGCAAGATAGATGTAAGATTGATGCGAGTGATGTATGGGATGAGAATTTGAGCAGAGCAGTGCGAGTTTCAATGTTAGGGTTCCTAAAGGCAGTGAGTTGAAGGCGTCCGAAATCATTCATGCAAGATTGCAAAAGTGTGCAAGCAATTGTGTTGGATTCCTTGTTGTATTGAGAAGTGTTCTCTGTGTAACATTCTTCTTCTATCTTCTTGTATTTATTTATATGACAGTGAGCCTTAGCTATGAGCCCTTTTGGATAGTGTGTCCTATTCTGGTAGTGAGCCCCTTTGTACCGATTTTTCTATTACGTATATTGTGAGTTAATCCTCACTGTGATTTTTCCCTCATTAAGTTTTCCATGTAAATTTGGTGTTCTCTTATGTATGGTGTTGTGATTACAATTTTTGTTATGTGTATTTCACGTTTAATCATACTAACAGAATAAGGGTTTGATGAATGCATGTGGATCTAATTTTTGTTGAGGGTTTTGAATGTTTAATTTGCTACAACTGATTCACCCCCCCCTCAGTTGTCTTGTTCATTTCAACAGGCCATTCTACCAATAAATGTCAAGCGTTGACTAATAAAATACAACTTATTGATTGTGGTGCTCTTTCATGTGTTGATGCACCTAATCTCTCTAAATAATAATGACCTCTTCTATTGTTTTTCTCCTCACTGTGTAGCATTTTTAGCTTTGTTTTTGCTCATTGTCATGGTGGTACAATCTTAAGTGCAACTATATTTCCATGGTAGCAACACAATAGTCTCTAACATGGTTGTCCTTGTCCTTAGACTTGGGCGGCAAGGATAACTAGTTTTGGGAGGTGTATTCTTTTCAAGGATCCCCCCTCCATCTCTTATTTTCTTAAAATACCAACATAGCAAGTACGTTGACATTTTAAGGGGGGGATAATACCCTATCCATTTCAAGATGTATTGTGAGATCCAACTTATTGACATACCCCTTTGGTTGTGGTGTAGTTTATAACACCCCCTAAGGCATGGTTATCAATTTTTCCCTTATGACCTTGAGCATTGATTCCCCCCCCATGACATTAAACTCTATATGCTCCCTGAAGTGTGATTGGAAATATAGTCCATAGGTTTGGTAAAATGGAGCTTGTTGATTCATGTACTTAAGCATTTTTCTATGGTCACCTAGCATAACACACCTTGCTTTCCAGCAGAGCCATGCATTTCATGAGTGATCTTACATGAATGAGAGCACCATTTTGTTTAAACAACACATTTGATGGATGACGTTTGGTATTTGAGACAAATTTAAGACTAAGGTCTCTTTACCTTACTAACTTGAATCCTTTTAGTACTTGTTGTGCATGTTTTGCACACACGCCCCGCCGTAGGCAGGGACCCCCTTTTTTTTTGCTCCTGACAGGCTGCTTTGCTCATGTCTTGTTTTGCGTGCCCCATTTCCAAGCCCAAATTGGTCATGTGCCATCAAACGATCAAATTCCCCTACCCAAATTCACCTGCTTGGGGTATTCAAATCCATGGAGAAATAAAGTCCCCCATCCCCTTTCTACCTTTTGTCTTACTTTAGCTGTTTCAGAAACATTCGTGGACCTCTGTCGGTCTAGTTTCCACATTTTTGGCTTTGGGGTCAACTTTTTGGTGGATTTGGGATGTGTTTGGGGTGTTTCAAAGAACTGCCAAGGTTTCGTCAAAGTTTGGTTAAGTTTCGATGGTTTCAGAACTTTCCCTCATGAATTCCCTTCCTCCTTGGCTATTTGGAAACATCCGTGGACCCCTGTCGCTCCCGTTTCCTCATTTTTGACTTTGGGGTCACCCTTTTTTGGATCTATGATGTGTTTGATGTGATTAAATGAACTGCCAAGGTTTCGTCAAAGTTTGGTTAAGTTTCGATGGTTTCAGAGTTTCGTCCCCCTTTTGCTGTTTGGAACATCCGTTGGCTCAGAGCGACCCGGCCTCCGGAGCCCGGCCCCTCCGTGGCCATTTTCGGAACTTTTCCCCTCCGTGGCTGTTTTCGGGGTTCCGCCTTTCTGTCGCCATTTTGGAACTTCCAACGACTGCCTTCCTTCCGGCCTCCGGAGCCCGGCCCCTCCGTAGCCATTTTCGGGACTTTTCCCCTCTGTGGCCGTTTCCGGGGTTCCGCCTCTCCATCGCCATTTTGGAACTTCCGACGGCTGCCTCCTTCCCGACCTCCGAAGCTCGGCCCCTCCATGCCCGTTTCTGGGGTTCAGCCTCTCCGTCGCCATTTTGGAACTTCCAACGGCTGCCTTCCTTCCGGCCTCTGGAGCCCGGCCCCTCTGTGGCCGTTTTCGGGACTTTTCCCCTCCGTGGCCGTTTCCAGGGTTCCGCCTCTCTGTCGCCGTTTTGGAACTTCCGATGGCTGCCTTCCTTCCACCCTCCGGAGCCCGGTCCCTCCATGGTCGTTTCCAGGGTTCCACCTCTCCGTCATCGTTTTGGAACTTCTGACGGCTACCTTCCTTCCACCCTCCGGAGCCTGGCCCCTCTGTGGCCATTTTCGAGTTAGCCTCTCCATCGTCGTTTTGGAACCGATAGCTGCCTTCGCGCTTCCACCTGGGCAGGCCCCTCGGTGGCCGTTTTCGGGGTTTTACAGCCTCTCATTGGCCATTTTGGAACTTCCAGTGACCATCTCGCCGTGTCCTTGAACCGGTCCTCGTGGCGTTTAGGAGGCTTTGTCCACTCCTTGGCTGTTTTGAACATCCAGGGAACTGTCTCCTTCTGGCTGTTTTGAACATCGGGGCTGGTTTCTTCTCGGCTGTTTTGAACATCCGAGGAGCCCACCTAACTTCAATTTGTTTTGGCTTTTGTCCTACTTTGGCGTATGCGCCTTTTGGCTTTCTTGGCCCAGATCTTTTAAGCCTCAAACCACCCTTGAAGCCGCATTAATGTTTATGGTCCAAATGAGCTCCAAATATGAATATCAAGATATTTTGATGATGCATGGATAGATCTAACCGGAAATTTGTAGGTTTGACTGACATTTTCCTTAACTCATGTATAAATGCACTTACGACACTTCATGTTTGCAGGAGTCAAGAAGCCTTCCGTACGTCTATCAAAGAGGCCCATTGAGGGAGTTGTCCTACCTTTTTCCAGATGGTGATGATTTCTAAGGAGCTTTCCGCCCGAATCAGGGGCCGCCAATCCATTGATGCCGATCGTCGACAGACTCATTTGATCAAAGAAAGAACAATGCAAGCACATCAAGCAAAAGATGACTTTCAGGCAGTTTCTGCTACAGTGAAAAGGGAAATCAGCTAAATGACAAAATTGCTACAGTAACTGGCACTAGATGACAAAACAAGGAAAAGACAAGGAATGTATTTTAAATTGCTAGATAATGAGGGGTAGGTGAAACCCTAATGTAATTGAATCTGGGCCATTCGATGTAATTGAATCCTAGCCATTCATTTGAGCTTTGGAAAACTATAAATAGGGGCTTGCCCCTCATTTGTAAGGGTTGGAGAATTGATGTGAAGACATTTTGCAGCAATAGAAAGCAGCATTGCATGATTTATGGGTGTTCCTTTTGAGTTTGCTCTTTATGTATGCATAGTTCACCTTCCATGTTAGTTTTAGTGTTAGTTTTCTTGAATGAGAGTGGTGATGGTGTTTGCTATTTTAGTGTTTGATGGATTTCCAGCTCATGCTTTTTGTAGTTCATTGATGATGAGTCACTTTGCAAAGCTAGTCTGAGTTCATTACTTCATTGCTGCAACTTAGTTCAATTACATGTGCATGATGTGCATGTGCACTTTGAAAATCTGCAGTCTTTAGAAGATTGCACTGGTTTTGTGCAACTGTAGGTTTCTCTTGGCCAAGCAAAACCCAGTTTAGGAAGCCTGTCTACTTTAGCAGCCACCATTGTTACTGTTCATTCGTAGCTTAGGATTAGAATAGCTTTCTTAACCCTTCTCCTTTTGCTATTTTTTTTAATCCTTGGTTAGTGTAGGATCCAAAGCATCACCATGAAGCTAAATCAGATAAATTTGATGAGTTTCAACTTACTGTTTTGAATGGACAACCACTGTTCATTCACTTTCAGCACTTTGAAACTGCATTTGCAAACCCAACTTCCATGCTTTGTAACTCATCCGTAAGTCCGCCTTGTGATTCTAGCAAATCACATCAAACTACTGAGGTATCTAAGCACTGTCATGACCTGACATTCGAGAGACCTTGGGATAGTGTTCTGCAATCTGATTGTGGAAGATTGTCTTTCAAGAGAGGTAGTGCACCTACGCACTGCCTGTGTTGAAAAGTGCATAAAAAACACATCAACAGAACTGGCGCTAGAAGGAGGGCATGACATGTTGAGGCTACGAAGCTGAAAGATGGAAATCGAAAGGAGCATTTGCAAAGAAGAAATCTGAGATAGGGAGATCTCTTTCAATTCAAAAGTCAGAAAATTTGAGGGAAAACAAGAGCTGAGTCGAAATGGAGCAGCATTTGCAAATCAACATCACTCAGCTGCATGCAAATTTGAACAAGAGACTGAAGAATCCATTGGAGCAATTTGCGTTGGTGGATAGATGTCGGATCCATTACACTTACAGGCATAGTAAATTTGGGTGTCTAACATTCTTGGACAGAATTGAGAAGGTCTTGCAGGGAGAAATTCCCTTTTGGGAAATATTCCAGCCCTTGGCCCCCACAGACCCGGAGGAAGAATTGAAAACCATAGCAGCCAAGGCATTCAAGGAGTTGATCGAAAAAAATTTGAGCAACAAGAATGGACCAAGATTGGAGGAAATATTAATGTCTTGTTGGTGCAGATTTCATAATGCACCCCACTCCGAATTCACTTGCTCATCATGCACAAAAATCATCGCTCAAGCCAAGGGTTGTTTGGATAAGTTGGAGCAGCCAACTCTCAATGAGGAGAAGTTATCCAATGAGGCAGAAGAGTTGTCAACATCCGGAGGACAGCAAAATAAAGATGAACTAAGAAATTTGACACAAGTTGGTGTTGGGACAGCAGATATAGAAAATGAAAACCAAGAGGGAGGAGCTGAAATTCTTGGGACAACAAGGTGCATTGATGAAAATCTGATTATAACCAGTTTAGTAGACTTTCCCTCCATTGAAGAAGATCGGTCCTCCACTCAAGAAGAGGGATTGGCGGTCGGAGATGAATCAAAAGAGTTTACAGCAATGCATGCTGGGGCAGCAAATGAAAATACTGAAAATCAAGAAGAAGAGGAGGCTGAAAGCCTTGGGGCAGTAGAAGGAGATGGTAAAAACATAAGTAAAATTAGGTCGGAAGACCTCTCCATTTATAATGACAGCGATCAAGAATCCAAAAATGCAGATTTGGAGGAGTGGGAGCAACCACTCGCTACAGGTGTCTACTATCAAAATTTATTTTCAAGTGATGATGAGGACCCAATAGTAGAAAGATATGTCCAGCTTGTCTCCAGGTTGGCAAAGGATTGGTCAGAGCTGAAGTACCAAGTGGATTTGGAGATATTTTTGCTCCCAAATTGGTGTCGACTTCATGATTCATCGCACTCAGAGCTCACATGTAAGCTATGCCAAGAGGCCATCAAACAAGTCAAAGAACAAGCAAGGCAGCCAAGTGCCCGACCTCCTCTACTTGCTGCCCATAT